>RJWK010019060.1:0-18602 GCA_004363435.1 Platanista minor | reverse complement strand
TGGAACTAGAACAAATCATCTTAAAATTTGTATGGAGACACAAAAGACCCCGAATAGCCAAAGCAGTCTTGAGGGAAAAAAACGGAGCTGGAGGAATCAGGCTCCCTGACTTCAGATTATACTACAAAGCTACAGTAATCAAGACAATATGGTACTGGCACAAAAACAGAAACATAGATCAATGGAACAAGATAGAAAGCCCAGAGATAAACGCACATCCCTATGGTCAACTAATCTATGACAAAGGAGGCAAGAATATACAATGGAGAAAAGACAGTCTCTTCAATAAGTGGTGCTGGGAAAACTGGACAGCTACATGTAAAAGAATGAAATTAGAACACTCCCTAACACCATACACAAAAATAAACTCAAAATGGATTAGAGACTTAAATGTAAGACCAGACACTATAAAACTCTTAAAGGAAAACAAAGGAAGAACACTCTTTGACATAAATCACGGCAAGATCTTTTTTGATCCACCTCCTAGAGTAATGGAAATAAAAACAAAAGTAAACAAACAGGACCTAATGAAACTTCAAAGCTTTTGCACAACAAAGGAAACCATAAACAAGACGAAACGACAACGCTCAGAATGGGAAAATATTTGCAAAAGAATCAACGGACAAAGGATTAATCTCCAAAATATATGAACAGCTCATGCAGTTCAATATTAAAGAAACAAACAACCCAATCCCAATATGGGCAGAAGACCTAAATAGACATTTGTCCAAAGAAGACATACAGATGGCCAAAAAGCACATGAAAAGCTGCTCAACATCACTAATTAGTAGAGAAATGCAAATCAAAACCACAATGAGGTATCACCTCACACCAGTTAGAATGGGCATCATCAGAAAATCTACAAACAACAAATGCTGGAGAGGGTGTGGAGAAAAGGGAACCCTCTTGCACTGTTGGTAGGAATGTAAGTTGATACAGCCACTATGGAGAACAGTATGGAGGTTCCTTAAAAAACTAAAAATAGAATTACCATATGATCCAGCAATCCCTCTATTGGGCATATACCCAGAGAAAACCATAATTCAAAAATACACATGCACCCCAATGTTCATTGCAGCACTATTTACAATAGCCAGGTCATGGAAGCAACCTAAATGCCCGACAGACGAATGGATAAAGAAGTTGTTGTAGATATATACAATGGAATATTACTCAGCCATAAAAAGGAACGAAATTGAGTCATTTGTTGAGACGTGGATGGATCTAGAGACTGTCATACAGAGTGAAGTAAGTCAGAAAGAGAAAAACAAATATCGTATATTAATGCATGTATGTGGAACCTAGAAAAATGGTACAGATGAATCGGTTTGCAGGGCAGAAGCTGAGACACAGATGTAGAGAACAAATGTATGGACACCAAGCGGGGAAAACCGCGGTGGGATGGGGATGGTGGTGTGCTGAATTGGGCGATTGGGAATGACATGTATACACTGATGTGTATAAAATTGATGACTAATAAAAACCTGTAGTATAAAACAAACAAACAAACAAAACAACTAATACTAAACTTTCTTTGGGTTATTTGTATGGAAATATGTTAATATAAATGTTTCAGACATTACATGAAATTTCTAAAAATCTTATATGTTCTGGGATAATGTTATAAGTCATAATTCTAGTTATTACTTTAAAATGTATATCTCAGAAATAACTAAATTTCCTTGTCAATTGCATTATTATGAACTTTCATCAAAACTTTAACCGTGGTCATTTTTAAGTCTTTTGTCATTTACAGACAGTCTGGGTATACTCTGATGCTTTTGCAAAAATGTCCCTATAAAAGGGTTTCATCTTCAAGGCATTCATGGAAAAGACTCTGACAAGTACAGGTTTCTGGTAACTGACTATACTGCTGAACTGAATGAATAAGCATTTTCAGAACTCTAATGGAAAACTGATGAATTCATAAAAGTGCTAACAAAAGATCAAGATGAAAAAAAATTAATTACATGGGACTGAGTGAACTGATGAGGATGATTATAATTTTTATGACTTTCTGTTTGAATAAAAAAAAATCCCACAACGACTCAGAGGCAAAAAATATGGAAATCAATTTTCACTGCAAAGTAAAGGAGCTGTTACAGTGGAGGATTGCTGGACTGCATGTCCAGCAATTACAGTCACTGTTGCTTTTGTTGTGGTCATCCATTTACAATGCTTGCTGTCAGTGTATTTATCCCTTGTAAAAATAAAATACAGTGTGTGTGTTTGTGTGTGTGTGTGGAAAAAAATGAATAATCTATTAGATCCCTCTCATCAATAATGAAAAATTTAGCATATTTTACTTCTCTGCTGTTCCAAGTGTGTGTGTGTGTGTGTGTGTGTGTGTGTGTATTCCAATAGCTACTTTTTAAGCAATTGCTTTAAGTTTGTTAAATTAGCAGTGAAAAACTAGACTTAGGTATAAACTTGTTTGATTTAATTGCTCACGACCATTTTTTAATCCCATGTCCTTCCCATTTTCATTTACTTAGATTGATTTCCCAATCAACTCGACACATGATTGGCTAATTTTTTCTGGTGCTGGACTTGAGATCCTTACCTGTCTAAACATATCTTTATGCTCTCCTCATTCATCAACAATATTCAACCTGCTGTTGACTGCCCATGCCTCGTTTTAAAATATGGCATTGTTTCTCATCATCAAAAAAATATTTTTTTTTAGTTTAAAGTGCTCCCTTTACATGACTGGCTGGTCTTTTCTGATAAGTGGATATTAATAAAGATTTTCTTAACCTTCTTCTTGTTTTTAGCAGTAACTCAGCTACTTTGAGGAGCATCTCTCCCCATTTCTCAGACTGCCTCCTGCTTTTGAAATACTAAATCATTACCGCACTATTTTTCTCCATGCTTATTCCTGAAAGAGTTCGATCTCTATCAGATTAAAGATGGTTCCTGTCAGAGATGTGTGGCTCCCTGTCCAAAGGTCCAAAGGAAGAGAGAAGGAAAGATTTCCGTTTCTAATGGTTACATTTTGTCAGATTAGAGATTATCTGTGTGGTAGCAGTGGAATCTGCAAAACTTGGCTGAAAATTTCCTTTTTCATATTTATGAGAGTAGCCGGCATTCGTGGGGGGTCCTAACACTCTGCCCCTTGTCAGGATCCTGGTGCTGAGGCATCCCCACTCTCCCCTTGTTACCTAGACCTTGCAAACAGGGTTCCAGCTGTGTGAATCCCGCACCTGGCTCTCTGCCTTGAGGCCAGGCTCTCTGCCTTGAGGCCAAGCCTTCATGCCCTCCCCCAGCATTTCTTCAGTGTCCCAGGTGTCCCTCACTGCTATCAGCTAGCTGGTTTCCACTGCGGGTCCTTTCACCTTCCTCTCCAGGCAGCCTCTCCTTTCTCAAGCGATTGGTTGACCCTAAATTTTCCCTCCAGCACTATATACTGTGAAGAAATTCCTCAGCGTTTCTGGCCGGTAGAGGGCACTCTGCTCCCATGTTTGGATCCCTTTCGTCCTTGCAGTAGAAATTTAGGAGGAGGAGGGGGATGCGGGGGTGTGGAGTTGGTCAACCTGTGCATTTGCATCAGCACCTTCAGGTGCAGCCAGCCTTATAAAGCGATGTCAGCACACTGCCTATGGTCCCTGGCCTGATCTGTGCACACAGCTGTGGGAAGACGGAGCTGAGACGTTGTGCTGCTTACAGGCAGTTTCCTTGGTGACTTCAGGAGAGGAGAAACTGATGGCTTTGGGGCAGGGGAGAACCTCAGCTCCTGGCGGGAGCCTGTGGCGGCTTTGGGGCACCTGGATGCCGCAGGAGACTGCATTTTTTGGAACAGGTGGGCCTGGGAGTGATGATCGGATCTGCTTCTGTAGAGGTCTCTTTGCTCAGGACACTGGGCAATGGGCAGTAGTGGGAAGAATTTGGTTACCTAGAAGACCGTGGTTTGAATTTGGTCTTCACCCCATGTTAACCTGTGGTTCATGACAGTTTTCTTCTTTCTTTTTTTTTTTTTTTTTTGGTGGTACGCGGGCCTCTCACTGCTGTGGCCTCTCCCGTTGAGGAGCACAGGCTCCGGACGCGCAGGCTCAGCGGCCATGGCTCACGGGCCCAGCCGCTCTGCGGCACGTGGGATCTTCCCGGACCGGGGCACGAACCCGCGTCCCCTGCATCGACAGGCGGACTCTCAACAACTGCGCCACCACGGAAGCCCCAGTTTTCTTATTTCTGAGCCTGTTTCCTCATCTGTAAACTGGGTAATTATAATAGGATCGCCCTTCTGGTTTTATGGGGATTAAATGAGGTGCTACGTATAACACACTTAAACAGCACCTGACTGATGTGTGTGGACCTTCCACAAACACTGAGCTCCTTATTTGAGTAAAGAAGAGTTGGGAGGGGGCAAAGTGTCTCTTTCCTCCTCCTCTTCCTCTCCTCTAGTGTCTCTGTTCCCCTTTTGCCCTTTGGGGTGACGTCTCAGCTCTCCCCAGCCCTCTGATCCTGGCCTGACACCTCTTTCCATTCCAGCCTGTAAACCTGCTCCTGTTTGTTTCTGCAAGCCTTCCCCATCCCAACCCATTTAAATTGACTTTCCTCCACAGAGCTGTTTGCAAATCCACCTGGCCTTTCCCTTCTCAGAGGACCGTAGCATTTTATTACCTCCCTCCCCAGTCAGAACTCAATGATTCATATGTCCACAGGGTTCCATGCGTGAGGTTTCCAGGATAAAAGTTTCCATACATGGAGCCCCTCGCTGGCTTCTGCTCCCCAGGGAGCTGGAAGAACTGGGTGGCCGACAGAGATGGGTCACACACCGGGAAGCCAAGCACAGTAGATTTACTAGGGTAATATCTGCGGGTGAGAAGACAGCACATACATACAGAAATCCATGGCCAGAGATACCGCCCGGCACCACAAAAACGAAAGCAGCGGGGGGCTCAGGAAGTGGCTTTGGAAAGTTCTCTTGACAATCCGAGGGCAGCTTTGGTGCTCAGAGATTCAAACAGAAAACCTTACGAAACCAACCCATAAATATATATATATATATTATATATATATAATGTGTGTGTATATATATATATATATATATATATATATATATATATATATATAATTGCAAAATAAAAGCCCAAGAAACGAATCAATCTGCACATCAGTGGCTCAGAAAGTGTTAGCGTAAAGGCAAAACCACTTGTGGGAAAGATGCACAATCCGGGGGGCTGGCATTTCAGTAGCAGAAAGAGTATTTGCATGGAACCCCTATTTGAAACTTCACAATACTAGGAAAAGCTAAACACAGACCATGTATGTACAAGGGAAGACGATTGTCAGACACAGACATTTCACCGAAACCATCCACAGCTCTAGAGAACACAGCACTCTACCTAGACCCCCGTGTGCTCCACCACCAGGTGAGCCGGGCTCAGGACCATTTCTGCTCCCCACCCCACCTCTTCCTGAGAAAGGGCATGGGACTCAGCGGTGTACATAGATTACAGGAATTTAAGGGTGGAGCAGCCTGTGGAGATCAAACGACCACCGATAGGCATGGGGTGCAGTTGAAAAGTGGGGGTGGGGTCCCCAAAATGTATTCCCATTTTAGGAAGCCTTTGATGTATTTAAATGTAGCCCCTCTGTCCTTGGTCCAGCTGTCTTCCTCCTTCTGGTTCACTTTAACAGAGAAGATCTGGCCTTTGCGCTTCTCAAAATTATGCAAGATAATTTGTTGGAGGAGACAAGAGTTTAGGGTTTTTCTTGCTTGTCTCCTCCCACCCACTAAGCCCCCAAAACATCTTCTTCACACTAAAGATAGGGGATTTGCCACGTCACAGCGGGCCTCACCCTGCTGCTTGGAAACAGTGGGTGAGAAAAATCAAGGGCCGACTACACAGGGAAAGCTACTGGCTGGTACCTCCCCACAGCGAGACTCTGCTTCCAGCTCCACCTGAGTCCCTCCCTGTGGAAGTAACGGTGGCCACTTCTCCTCCATCTTCAGGCCCCAGTGTCTCATAGTGACAGCCCAACTTTGGGGGCAAGCTTGAAGGCAAAGGGCACCAAACATCTATTTGACAAACCAAAGGTTTCTGGTACAAACCTTTGCACCCCATAAGTACAAACCAACGCAAACCATAGCTTCTGTATTTTTAAGAAAACCCCCAACCAGAGATTCTTCCTAATCATTTCTAAAAAGAGAAGCCTCTCTACATAAAAATGACGAAAGGCGCTTTCTTCGCTCAAGAGAGACACCCCGCCTGAAACCCCACACCGAGGCCTGGGTGAGAGGTGGCTTCTCACCATGGGAGGCTAACAGGGTTGGGTGTGCATTGGCGACAGAGCTCTACATGTGCACTCTTAGTTCTGGCAAAAAGGAATCCATGTCCAAGTGGACAGGTTGCTTAGATGGGGCGTGTGGAACTCAACACTCTACTGCATACTGTGCACGCTTTTTCATATTGTGGCACCAGAGGAACTGCCCACAGATAAACATCCAATGAGCATATTTCATTAGTCATTTCAGGTCTCTGACTTTTTACAGTATCCCTCTCAGAATAGATGTAGATCAGTGATGATATAATGGCCCATCATGTCTTGAATTGTGGGGAACCCTGTCCTTTCTGTGGGGGTGGAGAGCATAGGTTTGCATAGATTTCTCCCCTCCTTCATTTCTTCTCAGACTCTTTGAATGTTATTGTCTTAGAGAGTTCGTTTGGGCTCATATGGTAGAGAAGATTTTAACAGACCCACTTCCTCTGTGCTCGGAGAGGCAAATGCAGTGTGGCAGCCACCTTGAGTACTGCTGCTGACCTGCACCAGTGCCCAGGGGAAGGACTGCAGTTTTTCTCATTTGTTCAACAATCAGAAACTGAGTATTCCTGCCTGGATCTAGAGCATAAAATTCACACCGGTACAAAAGATGGCACAGAGGCCGAGGGTAGGCTGTGTGTCTATCTGCCCCTCTGACTACCTCCATGGAGAAATCCACACTTCCTTTTCATTTTTTAGGCTTTCAGAAGTGAATCGTGATGTTGGGTGAATGCTTCTTTCAAATCCACGGCAACCAGAGAAGTGACCACATAGCACTTCTTCCCGTGTTGACAAGGGTAGTAGCCCTCTGTGATGGCAGTGTCAAATGACATCTGCATGACTGTCTTGCCACATTCAGGAGTGAGTGACACTGCTGGATGGGGAGCAGGATGCAAGGCTCAGAGTACACAATCAGTGGTATAAGGGTGATGCTTTCCAGTGGGTTTCTTACTGGACCAGACTTCTCATCCAAATCCACTCAAGTTCTTTACAAAGAAGTTATCTGTCTGCAGAGGAAGAGCCCCATTTTCCTTACAGGAGGGTTGAGGGAGGTTATTTTTATCTGTATAACCTGGCTGAAGTCAGACAGTGACTTGAGTCACCTGCAGGACAGGAGGCTCTTGTGGAGCCCAGATCTGGGCTGGTCTCTTGGCAGTGCTTTTGGCAAAGTTTGAGGAAAGGTCACGTGGTGTGGATGGTCCTCACACATGACTGCTGGGTACCGGCCACCAGTGCAGGGGGAGTCACCGGCGCCAAGCCTGCATCTCTGTAACACCTCTGCCTCCTTACTCCCACCCCTGCCCATCTTCCCAAGGAGACAGGCTCAGAAACCTCTCCACTCCCCAGCTCAGCATCTATAACACAGCATGTTTGTCCACACTTTCTCATCCTTTTCCACAGCATATCCAAGCTTTACTAGAAACCATCCTATCACCTAACAATGCTGAGCTCCTCACATGTACATTTTTCTCCAGACAGATACTGGCCAAAGTATTCAGCCAACTTTTATTCAGAGCCAAAGAATAAGTCCCTCCCTCCCACTCTAAGAGCCTGTGGTCTTGTTTGAACAGCACATCTGCTTCAGCAGCACTCAGAGCCTGGCCTCGAGCCTGGAGCCATGCCAGCTGCATCTTATACATTCAAGAGGAGGAGAAATGGGCAGGGTGACTCGACAGCTCTCCCAGCAGCTCTACACCAAGACAAAACAGAACTGGAAGCTGCGCTGAGCATTAGCTCTCTGAATAGTGCCCTCTCCTTGCTGAAAAGCTCTCTTAATATACCTTATCCAAAGAATGTCATGGGAATGAATTCTGTGCTCCCAGCTCACTATTTGCTATAAGGGAAAAGGCAGTGTAAGGCAGGCCACCACATCCGTTCCAGTTTCCGAAAGGCCTCCTTGTGGAGACCTCCCATGCCTCCAGCGCTGCCCCCTCCAGTCAGTTCTCCGCTCAGTCACCAAAGGAATTTTTCTAAGATGCAACCTGCTCACCATCTACCTTGACCACAAGCCCTCAGCAGCTCCAAACCCCGTTCATGATAAAGTCCCACTCCCCCACACCTTCTACGAGTTTCTTTATGACCCACCCTTGCCCACCTGTGAAGCGAACCCCATCGCCTGACTCACACTTTCTGTCCCGGCCGCACTGAATTACTCCACGGACGCGTCATGGCGTTTCATGCTTCCGTGCCTTTGCACGGGCTCTTCCCTAGTCACCAGTGTCCTACTAATCCTCTCATCCTCCTGGAAAATTCCTCTTTGTTTTGAAAACCTAACTCAACCCTCACTCTTTTCAGGAAGGTTTCTCTGGCCTGGAAGACAGCCAATCAACTCTTCCTTACACCTCCTCTGCACCCTTGCCCGTTCTGTAACTTGTTTACATGCCTCCTAGACTTAGGAACCTCCTTCAGGCAGGGACCATGTCCTGCCCTCAAGCTTGGTCCATGACCTAAGCTCATGCGTGGTTTTTGAATGCATAAGGAAAGAATAGATGGATGGATATGAGGTGGCCCCGTGGCATAAACTTCTGCAAGGCCCTGGCATGTTCACCTAAATGAGGCCTCCCTGTTTTAAAGGGAATAAAGAGAATGTGTTGAAAGCAAAGAGTCTGTTGACATCATCTCTGAGCGAAAACCACTCAAACATAAAAAGCTGCATCAGTGGTTGGGTCCCCTCTACCTTTCTCTTAACATTGCCTGCCGCTGATTGTTCTAGTCACAACGATTGTTTTCTTTTAATGTCAGACTAATGCCTGCTGCTTAGTGGATGCTTAACAAATATTGGGATGAATGAATGAATGTGAAATATTTTTTTTTTAAAAGAAGGCATCAAAGGAGTGGCTTTGAAAGGCATTTGCCATATCACAGACTTTTCTGCTTTGGGTTGTCCATCACAAGACTTGACTCAATCAGAAGCAGAACAGAGAGATGGGTCTGGGTAGCAGTTAGGAATCTGCTCTAGGGACACACAGTATTTGTGTTTTCCTTGCCCTGGCCCCAGGATTGATGGGCAGACAGTGACAGGGCCAGGGACACCCAAGCCTTCACTTTCCTTCCTTCTCAGGAAATAGCCCAACGAAGATGGTGTTTCCTGCCCCAACCAGGCTCTGGCCTCTCCTTTGTCAGAGGTCCACACTGGCCTTGTCACAGCCCACATTCACCAGGAACTTACTGTGCACTGACTGGGGAGAACACAGGTGGTTTCCTACCTTCACTTCAAGTGCTAACACTATGCAGTGGAGACCAGTCGCAGAAATGAAACGGTCCAGGACTAAAACAACCACCCTCGGAGATTAAAGTTTTCTGATCATCATAGATGTTAAGTGCAAAGGCTCTGGACTCAGATGGACCTGGGTTCAAATCCAGGCTATGAATCTTTCTAGCCAAGTCACTGGAACAAGTCAGTTATCCTTTGGGGGGCTCAGTTCTCTTACCCATAAAATGGGAATAATCTGACCCACATCACAGGATTATCATGAGGGTTAAAAGATATAATGTATGTGAAGCCTGCACAGTGTGTGTGTGTGTGTGTGTGTGTGTGTGTGTGTGTGTGTGTAGTAAGTGCTCAAAAATGGAAAACTATGATTAAGAACTTTCAAAAATAGTTTGACAATATTCAGGACAGAAAGGGAAAATATTCTTTGAAGACACTGTGCTTTAAAGAGAATGGATTGTCTATTTCTTAGGAGTCAATGATGCTCATAAATCAAAGCTCCAGGGAAGAGCATGAAAAGATAGTGACGGCATCTAAAAAAATAGCTGTGGCTCTTACAGGCCCCAGGATTGATGGGCAGACAGTGACAGGGCCAGGGACACCCAAGCCTTTCTCTGAGAGCTGGTCTGAGAGGATTAATCCTGAAGGGCTCACCTCATGCTCCTCTGTTGGACCTAGAGTGAGTGAGTTAGAACCCACAGGAGCCAAGGTCAAGGGGCCAAGGGTAAGATGCCAGTTCCAGGCTGTGAGGCAGGGCTTCTAGGTTTAAGGGAAGGTCAGGGGATCCCAGATGCCGGACCGGAGCGGGACAGGGTGAGCCGCGCTGCCCTGAGAGTCAGGCAATGCTTGAAAGGCATCGCATATCCGCACTGTCCTGATCCTCCTTGTACAACCCAAAGCCAACAGAGGATCGAAATTTCCCCAAATTTCGGCCCTGCTCATGACAGAAGTTTTTCCTAAGCTAAATTTGGTTTTAGTTTTGAAGTGCCTGAGATGCACAGTTCAAATGGGTCAAGTTCCTGGCTTCTTATATTGATCAAACCTTCCTCCATGCTGTGGCTGATCTGGCTGCCCTCACGTCTGCCCACTCTTACAACAATTCCGGCCAACATTCCAGAGGTTCCATGAAGAAAACTCGGGGTTAGTGTTTGGGGGAGCACAAGTTAAGCCATCAGCCCTTGGGAACAAGGATTCACTTCTGGTGGAGGGGACGGGTCCACTTGTGTGGTTCCTGTGAGCAGCGGGGCAATTACCCTACGGGAAAGAGAAGAGAAATTTCTAAACATAGTGACAGCTCCATCAGCAGGAGGTTGGGTTCACACAAGGACAAGGACCTTGCTCAGGGAAGCCTCGACCTGTCTGATTTGGGTCTGATTTGTGAGAGCTTGTGGCTGACTTTGGCCCCTTGCCCTGGGCTCAGATCAGGGGCAGCATCCTCACCAGGGCAGCCCACAGCTAGGCAGTGTCGTGTAGTGGAAAGAGGACTGGACTGGGAGCCAGAAGACCTGACTTCCAGTGCAGGCTCCACCATGAACCAGCTGTATGACCTTGGGAAAGTCAACTGATTTCTGTGGGGCAACTGTAAAATGAGGGGTCGGTGGGGTAATCTCGAAGTTTCCCACCAGAGTGTGATCCAGGGCCTATTCACCCCCTCCTTGGCCCTGTGTTTCCGGGGACAGAGGTGGGGGACGGCGAGGGAGGGGAGGGAGGATGTGGAGGGGAGCCCCGGGGGCTGCGGATCAGGACTCCACTTTCTCCTTCCTTTTGCCCTTCCTCAGGAAGGACGGGGTGCGGAATTTCTTCTTCTTCTTTGAGGGAGACTTGGAAGGCGAGCCCTCTGGCGACCTGGGGCCACTGGTGACTGACTCTGTTTTGTCCTTCGAGGTATCGACATCCGTGTCGGTGCTGGTGGTCATCTGGCTGAGGCCTTTGCTGAGGGTGTCCTCTGCCGTCTGCTCGTCCTCCCTGCCGTTGACCACCACTCCTTCTGGCTGCGTCATTTCCGGCCCTATGGTGGCTTTGCTTGTTTCCGTCTTCTTAGCATCTTCTAGAAAAAGATCCAGAGACATGACCCATAAGATGTCATTCAGGTGAGAGCTTCAACCTGGGGCTAACAGAACCATTTCTAAGCAATTATATAAAGGAAGTCTAGAGCAAAGAGAGGGGCGGGCTGACACGGTAAGGGGAAAGGGGTAGGCAGGGTTCTCTCCCAAACTGGAGAGAACAGGCCCATGGCAGGCCAGGGACTCTGCTCTCTTGCCTACAAATGTAAACAGGTAATGATCTCCGGACACAGCAGCAGCCCAGCAGGGGCCCGGTTGGGAGCTTTCCTAGGAACGGACAGAACAAGGGAACAGACGCAGACTACAGAGAGGCTGTAGGAAGGGGAGGGCAGTGTCATGGACAACTCAGGGGATGCATATAAGAATTGTTGTAACTGGTTCAGTTTCACTAGTAAAAATATGGAAATGACATGTTTTCATACACATTTCATTTCCTACACCACTGAGGAACTTTTCAAAAATGGAGAGTATCTTCCCAGTAGGCAGAGAGGGGTAGGCAGAGGGAGGGTGGAATTCCCTGAGTGGCATGGACCCTACAGATTGCCACCCTATTCAAGGCCAGGAGTGAAACCCTCCTGCCGCCCTTTCTCCTCCTTCCCACTCTCTTCCCACCCTGCTTCCACTCAAGCTTTGAAATGCCTGTATGGGGAAGGAGGAGGGAAAATTCTAAAACCGTAGACTTTGAAAAGTAGAAAGGAAGATAAAGATCATCTAGCTCCTTCCCATTTTACAGATAGGAAAACTGAGTAAAGCAGTAAAAGCGGGCAGACCTCAGTTTCCGGCCATCCCAGCTTAGTGTTCCTTTCACTACGTGAAACTGAGAGGGGTGTGTGTGATTGTGCATGTGTGTGAGTGTGCATGTGTGTGAGTGTGAGGGATATCACACCACAAGAAAGTGGGAGTGTAGGAGCTGGAGAAGGTGGGAGACTGGTATCACTTACAGACAGAGTGGGGCAAGATAGACTTCTAGGGAAAAGGCTAGGGTTCTTGACGGGGTAAAGGCTGGAGAAATGTCTGGTTACATGGAAGATGGGACAGAGGGGGGTAAATTTGGGGACAGTTAGCATGGGCTAGTTTAACTATCTGGGTAAGCAAACATCTTCTCCAATAATTCCTGAGGACTGTCCCCTCTCAGTACTGAAGACCTTGGCCCTGGCTCCCATTCTTCCTACTGTCTGGCCTGCATCCTGCCATCATCCAGCTACCAAGTCCTCTAATGCCCTTGAATCCTAGGCCCTTACTGCCCTCCTGCCCACCGTGCATTCCCATGGTCATCACTTGCCATTCTCTTGAACGCAGAAAAGCAGTCCAGCCACAGCCTTCCCCCTGACCGCTCCCCTCTCCTCTCTTCACCTGCTTTTGGCCTCATCAACCCTCTGGTCCCTGGACCCCTCCCTGCCATTGCAGTCTTTTTCCCTCTGTCTGGACCACCCTTTTCCCTCTTCTCAGTGTCCCCAACCTTCACCCACACAATCAATCAGCTTGAGTGTTACCCTCCCCTTAAAGTCTTTCCTGGTCCCATCCCTGCTTCCAGGTAGAATTTGTCACTCCTTCCTTTCGGCCCCTACTAGATAAATTTCCATCACAGTGACTGTAAAACAATCACTTCTTTTTTATGCCTATCTCTCCCCTCAAAACTGAAATGAATCAGACAGGACTGTGTTTAATTATCTACGTGACTAGCTTATAGGAGGTACTCAAAACATGGTTGTGGAATGCATGAATGGTTGAATGCATAAGCAAGCAAATGAACACGTGAATGGTTTTATTCTAACCAAGCCAACACCATACCTCATCTTCTTTCTTGTCTGTCCCAGCCTGAGCCTTCCACGCTGAACTGGACCCAACCTTGTAAACAAACAGCAGCGCTGCATGCTGGCCTTTGTCTCCTGTACCTGTTCCCCTGTTCCCACTCTTGGCCTCCTGGGCTCTTGTACCTTCAATGGCCCCTCACTTGGATGACCCGTGAGGACGAGTTTCTCAAGTCACACCTTCTCAGATGATTTTGTTGCCTGCCTTCTAGCTCCACGAACACAACTATGGATCAGAGGACCCCACATTCTGTCCAGGTGCCATTTCCTGCCCTGTGGTGATAGGCATCCTTGCCCCAGCAGTGGCCTTCACCCACGCCTGCCCGTTCAGCTGCATCTGCAACCGCAGCCCCTGCTGGCTTGCTCTAGGAGAGCACACGAGGATTCTTCTCCCCAGCCAGAAAACAAGTCCACACCGGGCATGCCACCAGCATCTCACAGAGCTCCCGCACCATGAATCGTCTGGGGAGCACCAGCAAACAGAACGCGGGGCTGGGAGGAGCCATGGGCCTTGGAGCAGTCGGGTTCCAGATTGAGGTCACCACTCCCTCAGCTGGGGGGGAGAGAGACCCCTGGAGGGTGCAGTTGGCCAAGAGAAGGGGCAGCAGTCAAGGCTCTAGAAATATATACTTATTGGGCTCCAGTAAGGAAAGTATCAAGGACCAGCTCTGAGAGCCCAGATCCCTCCTTTGTTAACAGCCCACGACAGTTAAGGCCAGACCTGGGTCTTCAGCTATTTGAAGGGCTCCAGGAGCTGCGGCAGATGCGAACTCACCTTCTAGCATCTCCTAAGATGAACCACTGGCTTTCTCTCCTAGATGGGGCACTTGGAGCTCTTGGAGTAGGAGACAGGTGTAGGGTGGGTGGAATGGGGTAGAGGCTGGGAAATCGGGGGATCTATCCAAGGATGGTGGCCAGGAAGCAGAGGGGACTAGGGAGAATGGATTTGGAACAAGACTGGACTTGGCAGCCCGGGTCCATAGCTCCACCTTTGTGGCTTGGGAAGAGCTGAAAGGCTTGAAGAGGCTGGAGGAGGAAGGGAGGTGCTTTGGTAGGGAGATGCTGAGCTTGTTTGGGTACCTACCACTCAGACTGGATTTCTCACTATCCCTCAGCATCCAAACACTTGTCTCTCGGTCCTCCGATGTCCCCTTCCAGAAATGCCCACGCCCTGGACAGCCCAATCTACTCCTATTTGCCAGTCCAAGCATGTATCTCCCCAAGGTCTGGTTCCAGCCTCCCTTGACATTTAACAATGATTTTGCCCTTCTCTAAACCTACCACCAATATATGAATCTTACACTTGAGCGTGGTCCCCTCCCACACTGAATCTGGGCTGGCCCTGTGGCTTGGAGAAACCAACAGAATGCAGAGGACTTGTCACTGAGCCAGCCTCAGGCTGAAGAATTAAGAAGGCCCAGCAGCTTCTGCTTCTATAGTTTGGGGAGGCTTGAGGCACCATGTGTAAAGTCCAACTACCTTGATAGAAACACAGATGGAGAGGCCACATGGAGAGGACCTACAGTTATATGGAGAGACAGACAGACAGACAGAGAGACAGAGAAAGAGGCCCAGCCATTCCACTGTCCCAGCTGAGCCCAGCCTTCCAGCTGCCCCTGACAATGCACCTGACAGGTGAATGCACCATGTTGGAAGTTCTAGCTTAGTCAAGCAACCAGATGACTGCAGCCCCAGCTGACATCAGTGGAGCAGAAGAACCACCCGCTGAGCCTAGTCAACCCACAGAAGAACTAATTTCCATAAACCAGTTCTCATTAGGCACTATGATTTAATAATTATCTACTACTGCGTAATAAACCACACCAAAACTTAGTGGCTTAAAACAGCAAGCAGTGTAGTATCTCTCACAATCCTGAGAACACAGTATGTAATGAGAACTCATTTATGAAAGCACATTACAAGGTCCTTTTATATTTATGAGCTCATTTTATCCTGATAACAATGCTGTAAGTTAGGAAAGGCAAGGATTCATGTTAGTCCCCCATCCTGCAGTGTTTTTATGCAACTTATTTGAGATGGCTAAATTAGTAAGTGACAGAGCTGACCTTCTGATGTTGAATGCAGGGCTATTTCTTTGCAGGCATAGCCAGTGCTCCTGAGGGGCCCCTGGGGGGATTGAGTCAGCAGGGGCAGGGACAGTCAGGAGCCAGTCACAGAGAAGGTGATGACAGAGATGGCCAGATGTGAGGGAAGAGGACTGGAAGGACTCCGTCAGAGAGGCTGAGGGGGTAGGAGTCAGGGAGACAGATGAGGAGTGACATTGAGGTGAATTAGCACAAGAGGATTTGAGAGCATGGGGACCAATGGTGAAAAAGTCATTCCTGATCCGATGGGTGAGCTACATGTCAAAGTGCAGATGCTACTCGGGGGGTCAGCCCTGTTGTCCTGAGGAGCTGGGCAAGCCAATGGGCAGCCTGGCCAAGGCCACCCAGCTCCACTTCACACCGGTCAGCCCAGACAGCTCCAACTGGTGCCTCTTCACGCAGGGAAGGCACCAAGGAGGTCCACGCTCCCCAGCTCTGCCTGTGTTACAGGAAGACTCTTAGAATTCTAACAACTCAACTAGAGTGTGCCTCTCCATGGAGCATAGATTTGGGCCAGAGAGAAGCAGGAATCCTGCTGCAGTGGGAACGACGTCAGGCAGTGGGAAAGCAGTGATCCCACCCCTCACACCCCTCTCCTCCCCCCTTCTGTCCCACCAGGTAGCAGAGGTCACTCCAACGGGCTCCCAAGAGCCGAAATGGAATTGCCACCCCTTGTCCCACTCCTGCCACCAGCTTCCTTCCCAGTGGGCTCGCCTTCCTGCAGTTGGTGCAGGGATGCTGCAGGTGGCAGTCAGGCCGTGTGCTCTCTGCCTCCAGATAAGGCAGTTGGTCCCCAAGGCCATTCAGGCTCTGGCCCCCAGCCCTAGAAGAGGTCACGGACTCCTTAGAGGGGCCCATGCACTAGGAAGGGGGGGTGGGTGCAGATGTGCTCCCGAGGGCCACAAGCCCTCCGCCAAAGGGGGCATCCAGCAGCTGGCCCAAAGCCCATTCACTGTGGGTGGCATGTCCCATGCAAGTACGGGAGTGTGTTAGTGCTCGGGTATGACCTATGTGTGTCTATCCTAGAGGGATGCCTAAACCGTGCACAGCACAGGTGGAATTGGTCATGATGTTTATGGTCAGGAAACCTCCCGAAGGCAGGATTGTGAGCAGCAAAAGAAAAAACTGAGGAGCAACATATTTCCTTTGTAAACGTCCTCCCTCCCCCATTGCACGTATTGGAGTGAGTTAGTAAACAGCCTCTCTATACTTACTACAGAGACAAGCATTCAGAATCAGAGGAAACTCCTTTGATGAAGGTGCCAACGGGAAGAGAAAGGAAGACGTTGTGGAGGCAGGTGGAAAACACCACGATGAGACACAATGAACACAGTCATGGGACATCCACTTGGGGCTCTGGGCTCAAGCAGATGGGTTTCCTCTGCCAATGCTGGGCCTGTGCTCAAGGCAGCAGTTCACTTACGGAGGGAGCTCAGGGTTGGGGATTTGAGCTGCATCCACATGTGTGGCCATTCTACCCAGGAGGGGGAAGGTTCTATCAGGACACGCAGCTGCTACTGTCTGCGTGGGATTCAGCCCTCCCTGGTGAGGGCTCACAGTTGGGGTGGCGTGCCCCAGGGGAGGAGCGTTCATTCCCAGAGTGATTCCAGGAGCTCATTAAAGACACTTGCATGATCTAGGAAGCTTGTACTATCATTATTATCCATCATATGTAGATGGATAATAACCATAATTAGATCTGATATTTAAATCAGGCTTTTACTCTTTCCAAGTCTTCACCTACACCTTCCCTTATATATATAAGAACCTTAAAAGGGGAAAATATTAGTAGCCCCATCTGACAGACAAGGAAACTGAGGCATGGAGATTATCTGATTTTCTAAAATCAACAGTTGAGTTGGGCCTAGAACTCGGTTCTCTAAACTAGTATCTAATAAAGTGGTTTTCAACGTGGGCTACACATTAGATTCACCTGGAGAGATCTTACAACTCCAGGCTGCGCTACCCCATGCCCACTCCTAGACCACTGAACTCAGAAACCGCTGGGGTGGGACCGCAGCAGGCGTCAGGGATTGTAAAGCTCCCCAGCTGATCCTGATGTGCAGCCAAGGTTGAGAATGACACCATCAGCCTCACCTGGGGGCTTGCCAGAAATGCAGGGTCTCAGGTCCCACCCCAGACCTACTGTGTCTTCATTTTAACATTTTAATCTTCATTTTAACCAGATCCCTAGGCGATCCCTGTGCACATTAAAGTCTGAGCACTGGGATGGTGCATCTAGAAAGGCCCATCAGCCAACCTGGCCTGAGTGAGAGATGAGAAGGCTGTGGGTCAATCATTAACTTACTCAGCAGTGCTTAGACTCGGCTTAACCTGTAAGGTGTATTGTCACAGCTTGTGAACGGAACAAGCTTAAAGTTGGTAACCCCTGTTTCAGGTTCCCTAGAAACAGCAGAGGGGAGAGTCTCCTGGAGGAGGGCAGCACCTGTTGAAAGGCAGGTGCCCTGCAGTGCATACCTGCCCACCCTCTATACAGACACCCTTCTTGGCCTGCGGAGGCGCCTCCTCCCTCCCAGATGCTAGGCTCGACTCACCGTCCACAGACTTGGAGGGAGAGCCCACGGGGCTCTTCGTCTCTGACTCGGCTGGGCTCTGAGCTGGAGAAGCAGGTGCAGACTTTACAGGTGAGCCAGGCTCCTCAGGGGCGGGTTCTTTCTCTCCTGAAAATACAGAAAGCCAGCTCAGGATAGAGGTCAAGGAGAGGAGAGGTGGGCAGACCGAGAGTGCTTTAAAACCATATGACCCAGCAATCCCACTACTGGGCATATACCCTGAGAAAACCACAATTCAAAAAGAGTCGTGCACCAAAATGTTCATTGCAGCTCTATTTACAATAGCCAGGACATGGAAGCAGCCTAAGTGTCCATCGACAGATGAATGGATAAAGAAGATGTGGCACATATATACAATGGAATATTACTCAGCCATAAAAAGAAATGAAATGGAGTTATTTGTAGTGAGGTGGATGGACCTAGAGTCTGTCATACAGAATGAAGTAAGTCAGAAAGAGAAAGACAAATACCGTATGCTAACACATATATACGGAATCTAAGAAAAAATGAAATGTCATGAAGAACCTAGGGGCAAGACAGGAATAAAGACACAGACCTACTAGAGAATGGACTTG
>RJWK010019059.1:13727-32840 GCA_004363435.1 Platanista minor | reverse complement strand
AAAAAAAAAACAAAAACAAAAAAAAACCAAACTATTTGTCTTGTTTTCAGATTTTCAAGTATTGTTACCAGAGAGTGGTATCAATAATAACTTGCAGACTTCGGGGCGGGGCCTGGACCTAGGCTGGGAGTGTGTTAAGGGGGGCTGTCCCCAACCCTCTGTTTCAGAGTCTGGTCCTGGGTGTCGGCTGTCAGGCCCCCACGTGGGACCTCCCAGTCATTGTCTTGTTCATTCTCCTGCCAGCCGTGGGGGGTGGGCTCTTGTCCAGGATTCATAGCCCAGGCAGGTGCCGGCCCTTCCGAGGGGACTCTGGGGTCCTTCTGGCCTCCGGGGCACGGGTTGAATGAAATCGGAAGCTTTAATTCTGCTGAAACCTGATGTCTTTTTATGGTGTGTGGTTTAAAGAAAGGGCTCTTAAAACATTTTAAAGTTGAAATGCTTGAATTGTTAGGAAAAGAAATTTTAAGTGGTTCAAATAATTTCAGCACAGTGTCCAGCCTTGGAGAGGCAGTTGGTAAAGCGACCTGACTTGGAAGTCCTTGGTTGAGTTCGGTTAAGTGGTGTGTAGTTTTAGCTTTCAGTTTATATCATGCTTCTTTGTTCATAAAAGTAACATATGTGCATATGATTATCAAACTTTGAAAATGCCTTTACTCAGTAAAATAATTTTTGTCTCTTTTTTTTCCACTTTATTTTTTCATTAGGGCACTTTCCCTCATGGGATCGATATTTTGACCACAGCTGACTACTTTACTGTTGGTAACAGATCTAACTGTTTCCTGGTTATAAGGTAAATTTTAATATTCATCATAAAATATGAAGTTTTCTTTGAGTCACAGATCGGTTTCCACCATTTGGTTTCTTCAGTCTGGAAGGTCCATTAAGAGTAAATTTATGTGTGGAAAGTTAAAAAAGGAATTGAAAACTGTTTTGAAACTTTTGTTTCAGATTGATTGGACAGAGTGCATATCGTATGATTCTCTTTACACAAAACTTTGCAAAATGCCAATGAATCCAAAGAGACAGTAGCAGGTCAGGGGTGGCCTGGAGAAGGCGGGGGGGGGGGGGGTGCAGGATCTGGTCCTGAGAAGGGTGCTCAGTTTTTAAAGAGGTATTAAGAGTTTCAAGAACAGTGCTGTGGTGATTATTTTTCTCTTAAGCCAGCCTGTTTCACTAGCTGTTTCGTTGAGAGCTTGGTCTTTTACAGAGAACAGCCACAAGCCAAAACTGTGCATTGCTTTCTGTATGGCCGCTGCTCCACTGGGGAGTTTCTCAGAATGAATTCTTAGATTGGTAGTGACTGTCCTTTTTCTGTTTCAGTAAAGTAGTGTTTCCCAAGTTGAAGTTATCTCTAGCTTGTTTATGAGATGAGTAAGAAAGAGGTATTTGAGAAATCAGGTCAAGGAATAAATATTTAACATCCCTAACTGCAGTTTGCAGAAATCACATCAAAACTTAGTTTAAGTAAGTAAGTAGTGGGGCAGTGAGTCCACATGTCTTAGTTAACTCACTGCAACACTAATACAAGATGGGCATGAGTTCATGAAGTGACTTATTTGCCTTAAATTGGGAGAGGAAGCACACCAGTGCTTTTTAAGATTGTTAACCATTATGGGTCTTAAGGGTAGATTCCCTAATACCCCTGCTGTGCAAACCATGCAGAAACTACATTTTTCCATAACCAGCATGGACAGATTTTTTTGTTTTTTTTTTTTAATGTGGCATTTGGCCTCCTTCCCAGAAACAATCTTTGACCAAACACACTGTATTTTTAGCATCCTTTCCACCTTTCCTCAACATTTTAATGGTCTTCTGTGCCTTATCAGTTCTTTCCTATTTTAATTCTGTTTCCTTTGATTGTTAATATTTGAACATATATTTTATGTGGGGAATCTCTTACCTTTGCCCGAGTTTCATGGGTAAAAGAACTTGTAGTTTTTGGCCTTGGCATGCTTTTCTTGTGGCTGAGGTCTCTGAGCTGGTCTGCGTTTCATAGATGGGCTGGCTCAAGCGTCTGTCTTCCACAGAGGGTTCTGCACACTTCTGTGGATGAGAGGCAGTCTGTGAGGAGGAGTCCAGCAGTCATGGGGACCAGGGTCTGCGGCTGTACCCCATCACCACAGGACCCTTGGGGGAGCTCTTCCCTTGCCCCAAGGCAGGGCCGACACCCAGGGTCCTGCTGTCAGCCTGGACGGCAGGGCAGAGGGAACTCTGCCCAGGGAGCCTGGTGTAGGGTAGGGGACAGCCCTGCAGGGAGGGGTCCAGAGTCAGCCTGGGGTGGTGGGGCTTCTGAACCAAAGTGGGGCCTTGGGTTGTCCTGAGGTCAGGGAACCAGGTTTGACGGTCAGATCTGCATTTTGAATATACCACTGTGACTGCGTTTTGGTAACTGGGAGCAAGGAGACAGTCAGGGCCCCCTTACAAGGTGGGGGATGATCAGAGGGTGGTCAGGGCCCCTCACAAGGTGTGAGACATGGTCAGGGGACAGCTAGAGCACAGGGTTGGGTCCTCTGGCGAGAGTGGGTGTGGTGGGGTGCACCGTGAGGGAGAAAACACCTGTGGGTTTTGGGGAAGGTCCGGAGCTCAGATTCACTGAACACGCGGGGCTCACAGCACATCTGAGTGGATGCATGGGCCGATGTGCGGATGATTCTCCTGGAGACGGGAGTGTGCAACACACGGATGGGAATTGAAACACGTGGACGAAGACCATCAGGTCGGGGGTGGGGGGGTGACCAGCATCGTCTTCCCTCTACTTTTGACTCAGAGTTTTGTCACGGTGCTGGTGACACACAGGAAATTGCACGTATTTAACGTGTAGGTTCTGATCAGTGTTGACGGGCACAGATCTTTGTCACCACAATGCAGATAGAGACCCGTCTCCACAGGATTTCTGGGCTCCCCTTCTCCAGGCACCGGTCTGTTCCTGTCACTCTGGGTCATTGGGTGAATGGAGTCGTGTGGTGTGGGCTCTGGACACTGTTCTGTCCGCCTGCGCTCTGCCTGTGCTCTCGGATGTGTCCTCCCTGCGTGAGTGCCCACGCATTCCTAGTTCCCTTGTGTGATGAACCACGTTTTCCCCTGTGAGGGACGTCTAGGGGTTTCCAGGTTAGGGCTTCGATCACTTTCGTGTGCAAGTCTGTCTGTGGGCAGGTGCTTTCCTTTATCTGGTTAAACACCTGGGACTGAAGTGGCTGGATCCTTAAGAAACTGCCAGATGATTTTCCAGAGTGGCTGCATCATTTTACCCTGTCCTTGCTAGCTCTTGGTATGGTCAGTGTTTTTAATCGTAGCCATTCTGATGGATGTGCAAGAGGAGCTCATTAATTTGTGTTTTCCTAACGACTAATGACATTGAGCATCTTTTCCTGGGCTTATTGGACAGATCTTTTGCCTGTATATCTATTGGGTTGGTTGTTTTCTTCTTACTGAGACTTTGAGAATTCTTCCTGTGTTCTGGATACAAATCCTTTCTCAGGTCCATGATCTGCAGATGTTTTCTCCCGGTCCATGGCTTTTTCTTTCAGCGTCCTGTGTATTCCTAAGACAAAACCCTTTGTTAAAAATCAGCTTTATTTTTGTTCTCCTATTTCATTACATATGATTTACATACAGTAAAATTCACTAATTTAAAATGTGGGTTTTGGCAGATGTGTAACCACTGCTGCAGTCAACACAGGGAAGGTTTCTGTCACTCCGGAAAGTTCCCTCATGCCCTGGCCCTGACAGCCTCTGAGCTGCCTTCTGTCACTGGAGTTGACCTTTTCTAGAACTTGTAGGACAGTCATGTGGTGTGCGGGCTCCTGTCACTGTATGTCATCGTTCATCCATGCTGCTCAGCAGCGGTCCACCACGTGGACTGCAGCTTGTCTCCCACTCACCAGCTGGTGCTTGTCCGAGCCCCTTGGCTTTGGATGTGTGCATATGGGTGGTGCTTCTATTCGCCCAGCTGTTTTCTGCTGTGACATAATGAACAGTCGTGAGCAATTTTTATTGGTTTGTCTTCTTGCAATTGTAAATTCCCTTAACAGATTGCTGGCACCACAACACTGTGCATCCTTCTAGAGAAGCATTTTGTCACATTTTGCTTTCTAGTAGTTTGCTTTCCAGTCATTTTGCACGTTCCTGTCCCATGATGAGTTCTTCAAACTAAGGAAACCTCAGAGTGAACTTTCTCTTTTATTTCCTAACTTGGTGAACAGCATGCCATCCACATCATCAACTCAGTTTTGCTTCTCCTTCTCTCATTCCCCACGTCCGGTTGGTGACCTAGTTCTGTCACTCTTGCATCCCTAACAGCCCTCAGATGTTCACTCTGCGTGTCTGGTCAGCTGTCACCGTAGCCCAGCTCTCACTGTCCTGTACACTTGCAGAGCCTCCACGACCCCACCCCCGTCACTTGTCTGGGTGCAGAATGGAGCGCTTTCTCTTTGTCACACCACCACCCTGCCTCCCGGCTCCCAGCAGGCCATGCATCCTCTTTGGCTCACCTCCCCCAGTCCTCTGCCCTTTGGTGTACGCCCCTCTTGGTTTGCACTTGGCCGTCGTGCAGACTGAGTGCTCAGTAAGTGCTGAGCGCTGCCTGGGCTGGCAGTGCATCTTCTCCAAGGTCAGCCGCTAGTTGGTGCCAAAGCTTGGACTAGAACCCAGGTGGCCGACCTCTGTCTGTTTTTTTTTTCTGTGAGGCCACTGTTTTCTCTGCCTGCGTCTCTGGAAGCTTTGGAGGCTCAGGATGCTGGCCTGGGGTGGGTCTATCTGTTGGGTGGGCCAGGGGCCTGTAGGTTATGTGGGACCAGGAATTGTTTCTTGCCTCCATTTCTGACAGCTTCAACAGCTTGTCTGCTGTCCTCACTTTTCTGTTTTCTTCTTCTGACTCTCTCTCAAGCAGTTTCATCATCTTTAGGGGGGCTCCCAATCCACCTCGCTGCTGGTGAAGCCTCTGCTTTTCTTCCTGTCACGCCCAGAGCAAAGATTTTCCCTGACTCGACTCTCCCAGACCTCACACCTTGTAGCACACGCATGCCCACCCAGCACCCCTGTTCATGCTGTGCACATGCAGTGTGCCCTCACAGGATTTGGGTAACATCCTGATTCTCCCTTCTTGGCCTTCTGTGCCATCTGCTTTGTCTCTCAGCCTCTGTGTAACACGTGGGTGGTGCTCAGGTCCATGGTGTGGTTATGTGGATGGTGTGGCAGGTTCAGACAATATTTGTAAGCAATTGGGTGTTTTAGAGGCATGAAGTATAAAAGTGCATATTTTGGAATAAGTGATACATGTTCGTAGTATAAAATTCAGAAAGTGCAGGGGGTGTTTAGGGAAAGCCAGTGCATCTCACCTCTCCTTCCAGGCACCTGGTTCTACCCTGGGGGTCCCTGTTGGCCCCAGTTCCTTGTGTCTTCTAGAGAGATTTGGTTCATATCATGCCTGTGGGTGTGTCGACTTCCTTGTGTCCACACTGAGCGGTGGCACACAGTGCACAAGGTTGGAACCCCTGAAGTGCTCATCTTCAGAGGCTTGGTCAAGTACAGGCACACCTTGGGGATATTGTGGGTTTGGGGCCAGACCACCGTAATAAAGCGAGTATCACATTAAAGTGAGTTGCGTGAAGTTTTTGGTTTCCCAGTGCGTATGAGAGTTATCTTAACACTGTACTGTAGCCTGTTAGGTGTGCAATAGCATTATGTCTAAAAAAACATTGTACATGCCTTAATTTAAAAATGCTTTATTGCTCAGCAGTGCTAACCGTCATCTGAGCCTTCAGCGAGTCACAGTAGTAATATGAGAGACCACTGTTCACATATCACCATAACACATATAATAATAATATTGAAAAAGTTTGAAATGTTGCAAAAATTACCAGAATGTGACACAGACACAAGCGAGCAAATGCTGCTGGAAAATGGTGCCGACGTGCTCAATGCAGTGTTGCCACAAACCATCAATTTGTAAAATATGCAGCGTCTGTGAAGCGCGGTAAAACGAGGTCTGCCTACAGTAATAACGATGAGCTCTTAGCAGTAAGGAGGCAGCTCTGTGTGTACTGTTACGTACAGCAGAACATATACACCGTATGCTGCCAGTGACGTCCTGCATCTTGGAGAGCCTTCCATATCTGGACATGGAGTGTGACCTGTAGATCTCCCTTCCTGGCCATTGGCTTCTGTCCAGTCTTTTGCCATTATAAACGATGTGAAGTGAATATTCTTGTATATATCACTTCTCACCTGTGTGGTTATATCTGAGTGAATTAACAGAAGTGGAATTGCTAGACCAAAGGGTATTACATTTTCAATTTCCTGGGCAGTGCCACTTGCTGTCCCTAGAGGCTGTGCCAAGACGCTGTCCGCAGCAGTGTCTCTGTATGCTTCTAGAGCCTTCCAGTAGCAGCTGTCAACCCCTCTGACTTTGGCAGTTTGACAGATGGACAAAAAGTTTCCTTTCCATTTCCCATTGAATGAGGCTGAATGTTGGAGCTGCATCTTCTTTCTTTTCTGTAAACTTTAATGATTTTTCTACTAGGTGATGGCATTTTCTTATTGATTTGGAAGAACTCCATTATACAGAAGGCTCTTGTTTGTGATAGCACTGGCAGATATTTTTGATTTTGTTTATGGTGTGTTTTTCCTGATAGCATTTTTCTCTTCTGGTTGAGTGTTTGAATGTACCAGTCTCTTCTTTTTTGGCTTCTGGGTTTTGAGTCATAATTAGAAAGGCCTGTCCCACTTGGAGATTATTTTTTTTAATTCTCCTATGGTATTTTCAGGAGATGTAACTCTTACTTTCAAGGCGTAATTATGCTCCAACAGCTGTCCTCGTATGAAGTGTACAGTTCAGCGAGTGCTGGCAGCACGCACACCTGGGTGATCAGCGCCTTCCCTGAGATATGAAGGGCTCAGCACCTTGGCTCCAGGCGCCGCCCGTAGCTCACTGATGCCTTTTGGAGAATGTCACATGAGTGGAGTCAGAAAGGATGGACCCCTGTGCCTGGCTCCTTTCTCTCAGCACAGTGGTTTCTGAGAGTCATGCTTATTGTGTGTGTCGGTAGCTTGTTCCTCTTTGTTGCTGAGCTGTCTTGAGTCTGTGGCTGTTCTGCAGTTTATCTGTTAGTCCATCTGTTATAGACATTTAGGTTGTTTTGTGTTTGGGGCTCCGATTAATGAAGCTGCCTAAACATTTGTTTAGAAGTCTTTTTTGTGGATGTATATATCTTCGTTTCTTTTGGATACATACTTATAAGGGGATTTCTGTATGTTTATAAGAAACTGCCGAACTGTTTTTGAAAGTGGTTGTACCATTTTATGTTCTCATAAAGTAGTGTGTGAGTTCCTGTTCCTCCACATTCTCACCATCTTTGAATATTGTTTTTTCCAGCATGTTTATTGCCGGCTTTCCTGAATACGCACAACCAATGATAGACCACCTGGTTACCATGAAGATAAACCATTGGGATGGGTAGGTTTTGTGTTTTTGTTTTTTTTGCCTAATTAGCTAACCTGTCAAATAAGAATTCTTATTTTTTCCCAAACGAGAGATTAAATTGAGCTCGTAAGCCTTGAGTATATTGTCTGATTATAGATTTCTTTTTTTTTTTTTCCAGTTCATATACATATATATTATATATATATTTTACCATTTAAACTTTCTATTTTACGTTGGAGTATAGCTGATTAACAGCGTTGTGATGATTCAGGTGCACAGCAGAGCGACTCAGCCATACATAAACATGTATGCATTCTCCTCAAACTCCCCTCCCATCTAGGTAGATTTCATATTTTAAAGTAACTCCTGAGAAGTAACGTAAGTTCCAGTCTTCATGCCTGATGTGTTGGTTAATGGTCTATCTCCAGTTTTACTTCTGGAGACCTCAGTGAAGTCTGCTGGATGTGACAACTTTCCCGTGTCATGGAGGGCAGGTAGCCTCCTGAGGGTGGGGACCTTAGGCTGTGGGATCTGCCTCATCTGCTCTGCGGCCAGGGCATCCCACCTCGAGTCCGATCCATGTGACTGCTTAGCTGTCTTCTCCATCCTTCCTGGAGCCAGGCAAGCCTGTAGCTTTTTCGTGATTACAAAGCAGCTTCAAGGTGTCTTAGCATTTCCCGCAGTTAAACGTGTCCCTTCAAAGGGGAGAGCCAGTGTATAGCCCAGAGCAGGTATCAGTGCTTCTGTGAGCACCTCTGGGAAGACAGCTTATTTTCTCTTGGGAGGCTCGGTGTGGCTGCCAGTACTCAGGCCGTGGCCTGAGGGACACAAACGCCAAGTAGCTTCTTCAGGTTCTACGTCCGGAACCCCAGCTTACAGAGGGTGTTAGTTGCAGTCAATAGGACATTTAAAACCAAAATTGCAACTGTGTCATCCATGGTGTTAGACTAAACTTTTGAGCTATTGAAATCTCCAGCTGTTGTTGAAATGTTTATTTCTTCTTTCAATTCTGTCAGTTTTCCGTCACTTATTTTGGGTGGGACTCTCTGGTTAGGTGCAATTACATTTCTAACTTTTGTATCTTCCAGATGTATTGACCCTTTATTGTTATGAAATGTCCCTTTTTGTTTCACATTAGATTTTTTGTCTTAAAGTGTAATTTGATATTATTATGGCTGAAGGGTCGGCAAGCTTTTTCTTTAAAGGGCCAGAGAGTAAACATTTTAGGTCACTGTCCCATGTATTTTATTGTTTTTTTCTTTTCTAAGATTTATTATTTATTTATTTAATTTATTTTTGTCTGTGTCAGGTCTTAGTTGCGGCACACAGGATCTTTGCTGAGGCATGCGGGATCTTTCGTTGTTGGGGCAGGGGGCGCGGGCTTCTCTCTAGTTGTGGTGTGCAGGTTTTCTCTTCTCTAGTTGTGGTGCACGGGCTCCAGGGCACACGGCCTCTGTAGTTGTGGCGGGTGCCAGGGCGAGCGCTGTGTAGTCTGCGGCATGCGGGCTCTCTAGTTGAGGTGCGCGAGCTCAGTAGTTGTGGCGCACGTGCTTAGTTGCCCCACTGGCATGTGGGATCTTAGTTCCCTGACCAGGGTTCGAACCCGCGTCCCCTGCATTGCAAGGCGGATTCTTTACCACTGGACCACCAGGGATGTCCCGTTTTTCTCTTTTTAAACCCTTTAAAAATGTGAAAACCATTCGAAGCTGGGGCCTTACAAAAAGAGGCCTCTCACAACCACTATTGTCCTGCACCCTTGTCTGTGTGTCAGGGGGATGGCAGATGGTCCCGCCCTTACATCCTGACAGCCTGACAGCGTCTGCCTTTTGTTTGAGGGCTTCAATCCTTTCACATCTGAAGTGGTTATCAATTTATATCTGTCATTTTGCTATTTGGTTTCTATTTTTTTCTTTTTTGTTGTTAATTTTATTTAAAACACTCTTTGTGGAAATACTCTGTTTATTATAAGCTCTAAAAACCTGAAGCTTCCAGGATGCATGAATCACAGAATGGAGGGGAAATTGCAGTCAGATTTGAAGGTCCTCACGATAACACCTGCTCACATTTTCTCAAATGTTGGGATTCACAGAGCATGATTATGACCTGATTTTCTTATGAGTCTTCAGAGATGGAGATATTTCTGCCTTTCTCTGTTTTTGGCCTGGATTGCATCCATGAGGAGATATCAGCTAAAAGTTCATAAGTAGAGTCTCTTCAGTTTCCTGTGAATACATGGCTTGTAGAAAATGGGGAGCCTTACAGACATTCTTTAGTGGTGTATTTATGCCTTCACTAGTATAGGTATTATATTTTTAATAGTATATACTTTTGAGAAGTATTATCCGTTGTTTTGGGTATCTTTTTAAACATTTTCTGATAAGCAACAAGCTCTTACAGTATAGCACAGGGAACTATATTTAATATCCTGTGATAAACCGTAATGGGAAAGAATGTGGAAAAGAATATATATGTATAACTGAATCACTCTGCTGTACAGAAATTAACACATTGTAAATCAACTGTAATTCAATAAAATTAAAAAAAAAATTTCTGATACTTAAGACATACTCACCCCAAATAATTTATGTATCAAAATAAACATAATTAAAAATTTTTTGACTGTGGTAAAATACATGTAATATTTATCTTAATCATTTTTAGTGTAGAGTTCAGTTAAGTACATTCTCCTTGCTGTACAACCAACTTTTTCATCTTGCAAAACTGAAACTCTGTCCCGGTTAATCATCGACTCTCCCTCCCCTTGGCAGCCCCCATTCTCCTGTCTGTCTCTATGAATGTAACTCCTCTAGGAATCTCATATGGAATCCTACAGGATTTGTCCTTCTGTGACTGGCTGATTCCACTCAATATACTGTCCTCCAAGGTTCATCCATGTTGTAGCATGTGTCAGAATTTCCTTCCTTTTTAAGGCTGAACAATATTCGATTGTATATACATGCCACATCTTCTTTATCCATTCATCCGTCCATGGATACTTGGGTTGCTTCCACATTTTAGCTATTGTGAGTAATGCTGCTGTGTATATGGGTGTATAAATATCTCTTCAAGACCCTGCTTTCAGTTTTTTGGGTATATACCCAGAAGTGGGATTGTTAGCTTAAGTAGTAATTCTGTTTGTAATCTCAAAGGCCATACTGTTTTTCATAATGGCTGTAACATTTAACATTCCCACCAGCAATGCACAAGGATTCCAATTTCTGCAAGTCCTCACCAGTACTTGTTCTTTCTTTCTTTCTTTCTTTCTTTCTTTCTTTCTTTCTTTCTTTCTTTCTTTCTTTCTTTCTTTCTTTTTAAATAGTATCGATCTTAATGGGTGTGGGGTGTGAGATGGTATTTCATTGTGGTTTTGATTTGCATTTCCCTAATGATTAGTGATGTTGAGCATCTTTTCATATGCTTGTTGGCTATTTGTATATCATATTTGGAGAAACAGTTCAAGTCCTTTGCCCATTTTAAAATGCAGTTACTTGGTTTTCGTTGTTGTTGGGTTGTAAGAGTTCTTTATATATTCTGGATGTTAGTCCCTTATCAGATACATGATTTGCAAATATTTCCTCCCATTCTGTAGGTTGCCTTTTCACTCTGTTGATTGTATCCTTTGATATGCAGAAGTTTAAAATTTTAAGTAGTCCAATTTACCTATCATCAGTGTATATAGTTTTACTTTTGCCTGTGCTTTTGGTGTTACATCCAAGAAAACATTGCCAAATCTAATGTCATGAAGCTTTTCCCCTTTGTTTTCTTCTAACAGTTTTATAGTTTGAGGTCTGACATTTAGATGGTAAATATAATAATTTTAAATACAGAAAGCTTTTCCTCAAAGTGCACTAATTTGAGGATAAGTGTAACTAAGCTTGTTAGAATAGCTACCTCCTTGGCAACTGTGGGGCTTTCTCTGCTCTGAGACCTGATCACTCAGCCTTCAGAAGTGGCTTCCTGAATGGGCTCTTAGCACATGAGACCTCCCTGCCTTGAAGAGCTGGCTGTTTTCTGTTGGAAGCAGACCCCTAAGCTGGTCTGGGGGCATCGAGAGGCCCGGGCATACACAGGAGGGGAAGGCTCTCCTGCCCCAGCATCCACTTTCATCCTCCAAGTGCTTCTCTCTGGTGCTTAATGTGCTTGGAACGTATAATGATCAAACTGCAGATGCCCCCTTTTGCATGTTTCTTCTTTAATATCGTTATCATGTTCTGTCTTGTTCTGTAGTCCTCCTAATTATTATTTTAAGGAAATGACTACTTCCTGTTCTGTCTGGAGCTCTTGGCAGTGCCCTCCTGACTTTTAGTGCCGGGACGGGGCTGGGGGTGCATGGGGGAGGGCGTCAGCTTCACAGGTCACCCTCAAGGTTTGATCAGACCTGTCTGGCCCCTGGCGGGTTCAGGAGGGAACTCGGTTTCATTAACCCGTCCTGGAGTCGTCCCTCCGTTCTGTGTGTTGAGAATATAAGAAATGTGCGTTGATTGGGAATGCTTGCACTGATGCGATGTGTGCCTCCTGTTTATTAGCTTGAGCCTCACGAGCTTCCCTCATTTAGCCCTCGATCTTCCCAGTGGTGGTTTCACCGGCTCCCCAGTACTCGCGCCCTCTGCGTCCCTTGGGGTGCAGGAAGTTGGAGACATACTTTGCCATCCAGCGCCGTGCAGGTGGCAGCTGTGTCCTGACAGGGACTTGCATGTAGTGCCTCCTCTTGGTGAAGTCTCTCTCCCTCATTTGTTATGAGCAGAGGTTCTTACTTGCTTGTTAGTTTGTGTCTGTTTTCATAGTGTTTGACTAAGTGGCCAGTTGACAGCTCCCGTGCACTGGCCTCTCTATAATTGAATAAAGCCAGAATCCTCAAAATGAAGGACTAACAGTGTTCTCTGCCCCGCCCCCCAGGGCCATCAGGGAGCTGTCGGCCAAGGCACTGCGGAACCTGGCTCAGCGAGCACCCGAGCACAGCGCCCGTCATGGTAGGTGCTCCTTCTCACACTTGCACATGCAAGTGCGTGTGCACTCACACTTGCATATGCATGTGCACCATGGACACATGCACGAACACACAGCAGGAAGCCCCGGAGGCCCCCTCACTGATTTCAAGGCCTGAGGGTTTCTCTCTTGCTGAGAAGGGTTTGAAGAACTGGTCTGTGCTTCATCAGGGACAGAACACAAACCAGGTGCCATGGCCTCTGGGAGCGCAGGTGCTGTGACCACTGAGGTGTGTGTGTCCCCAGGAGCCGCAGGATTCCTGCGCCATCCCAGCAGGAATCGCTGGATCTGCTGTACACTGTGTGTTTCAGAACTAGCCTTAAAACAAGTGAAGTAACTCATAATATAACATATTAAACAGTGAGCTGTTTCCCTGGGGCTGCAGTGGATTTGCTGACTTCCTGGGCCAGGCCTGAGTGCACTTTACTCAAGAACAGAACAGCCAGTCTGAACTGATGACATGCCCTTATCATTAAGGAAAGAACCCGTGTATGTTCCATCATGTTTTTTCTACTTGGAATAAGTAGGCATCTGATTTTAATTTAGGGAACAATACACAAATTTCTCCACATTATACTTATTCCCACTGACATTTATTAGAGAAGTAACTATTGGTTGGATCATGGTTCTTCATTTGGAGTTACTGGTTTTAATCACACACTCTGGGATTTTAAATGAAGATTTGGGGCATGTTACCTCCTGAGGGCCCTTTCAGCTTCGTGGTCTGTTAATTAAGCTTAATGTCAGAAATCTCACCGGGTGTTTACTTTCCTTTTATGATAATCCTGCTGCCTGAATGAAGGGGACACTTTCTTCCCAGTTCAAGAGTGCTGACCGCCCCAGGATAAAGGATTTCCCTGATTCTTAAACACTGACCGCTACCAGCTGCCACGTCTGAGCGCCTGTGTGGGCCCTCTCCTGGCAAGGACGCTGTGGCCTCTGCCTGGCTGTGATTGCGGTTCCCCCTGGCTGGTGGGGCTGGTGGAGCAGAGCTGCTGTGGGTGCGGCTCCTTGTCTGCGCTCCCTGCCAGGCTTCCAGGACTCTCTGACTTTGCTTTCTGTCCCCAGAGCACAGGCTTGGAGGCTTCCTCTGCTCTGAGCAGGAGAGGGTGAGCTCCAGGCTGAGGCACCGTGTGTTGGCTGTAGGGTCCTGCAGCCCGGCCTCTGTCCTCCCTGCCCCTCAGGCAGAGCCCTGGCAGCCCCCGAACAGCAGGAAAGACCTGGAAAACAGTCTGTTTTCCTTCTTCCCTGCTGTCTGTTCTCACCCTGGGTCACCCACCACCCTGTGTTTGGAGCCCCGAAGAGCATGTGCTGTTTGGGGGCAAGTGTCATCCTTGTTCACATTCCTACTCGCTGCCCTTGTGTCTGCTGACGAAGTTTGGCATGTCAGAGACTTTAGTTTAGCCTTGGTTGTGAGATAATGATCCTGACAGAGATAACTGCGTGGGTTTGTTTCTCCCCTGGATCCTGAACCCTCGCGTCTGTCACCCTGTGTGCATCTCCCATGTGTCCTTTGCAGTTTTCCCACGTCTGCTGTCGATGACGCAGAGTCCAGACCTACACACTCGGCACGGGGCTGTGCTCGCCTGCGCAGAGGTCACCCACAGCCTGTACACGCTGGCCGTGCAACAGGGCAGGTAGGAGCTGGGTCACACCTGGGGCCCTGTCCGCGTGCCCCTTCCTTTGTGCCCGCGGCATGGTCTCCAGGGGCCCTGTGCTCCTGACGATGTCTGTCAGTGGTCCCCTGTCCTCTCTGGGGGGACCCCACCTCTCTGGGCTTTTCCTGTCACCTCGCTCTTTGTGAGGTAAACAGATTGTAAAAGCAAAGACACGTTTTCCGAGTTTGTGTTGAGTAGCTCGTATATTTATTCTTTGTTCATCTATCACTTTCAATAACTTAAAATACCCAAGAATATAAATTTAAAAGTGTCTACCAGGAGCCTTTTATGCTGGCTCAGTTGGTATAAATAACAATAGGCACACAGCATGGGGTTGCCGAGAAGGTCCGAATGTTGAGAATGTTTTGTGAAGCAGCTGCTTCGTCTTCCTACTTGACTTTACAACTGACTTTTCCTCAAAGGCAAAAGCTCACAGCACACTGTGATGTCTGTGCTGTGGTTCTTGGACTCCAGCTTGGGGAAAACTGTATTTTAAGTGGCTTCCTGTCCTTCGAGGTGATTTCCTGGGGACACAGTGATAGCAGGTCCGAGTTGACCCTGCTCCTCTCCCCACAGTCCGTTTGAAGGACATCTGCGAGGGGGTGAAATGGCACCTGTGGGCTTGGCCGAGGACCTGGCGTTTATGGAATCCTCTCCTGGTGCAGCTGTGCAGGACTCACCCAATCCCCTGGCAGTGCGTGTGACAACACGTGTCACCCCAGGGAAGGCCAGAGGGACCGGCCCCCCGGGGTTTTTTGGGGGCTGGTCGTGTGGGTTCTCTACCTGCCATGAACCCAAATCCCAGACTCCCAGAAGAAATCAGGTGTCAGCATAAGCCACGTGGTTTGTGCAAACAGTCTGGGCAGTTAGGGAATGGGGAGAGCCCTCCCGAAGTCCAGGTTTCTTGGGTGCCGAGCAAGCCTCTCCAGGGCGGCAGTGAGGCCGCTGGCTGCAGGGCCCTGGCTGCAGCCTCAGCCGCTGTACTCTTTTCCAAAGCAAGTCATGGGGCACCTGGGAGCTGGGCTGCTCCCTGTCCCGGGGCCTCAGATGCTTCCCGAACGTGGGGTCCCCGCTCTCAAGCAGGCGCCTCATCACAGCCCTGTCTCTATTGTCTGCTAACCACTGACTGAGAAGGTCTTCCGTCTGCCCCCTCGAGTGGATGTACCTTCAGGGATGCCCCTGCAGGTGCTTGCAGGCTGGGAGCTGGCGGGGCACCAGGCCTGCATGCGTGTCTCCCTGACGCTGTCCCAGGACCTCACACGTTGTGTTTGGACTCCCGCAGGCCCATCTCGGACTTCCTAGATGAGGAGGCCGTGCAGGGCCTGAAGCAGATCCACCAGCAGGTCAGTGTGCAGCCTCTGGGGCCACCCCTCTTCTAGGTCTCCTGGTACCTGGGGCCTGCCTGCCCCCAAGCCCTCCCTGCTCCTCAGCCCCAAGTGAAGCCCCGAGGGTCAGTCTTGGGGCTGTGGTGCAAACCCCTGGGGTGAGCTCGGGCTCTTCTGTGTGGCCAAGTGTCCTCCGCTGGACATTGCAGAGCACCCGCCTTTCATCTAGTCCTGCTGTGCAGCCTGGCCACCCTCCTCGCTCGGGGCGCGTCCTCACGCAAGGGTCGGGTGGGCAGTGGCACACAGAACAAGCACGAAGGCCTTGCACCCCCAGCTGTGCCTGCACGGTTGGGGAGCCCCGACTCTGAAGTCACACTCAGGGTTTGTGTATGCACTTCTCTGGGGAAGGAGGTGTGTGCATTTTTCTGGGTTTTTGAGATTCTCAAAGGCTTCTGTGAGTCAAAATTGGTGAAGTATGAACTGTAGGTCTTAATGTTGTAAGATAACCCGGAAGTCACTCTTGAGATGTTAAATGGCTTTACTGTTTGTTGTTCTGAGTAGAGTTTTGTTTTCTTTAAGATTTAGCTCTTTGGGCTTCCCTGGTGGCACAGTGGTTGAGAGTCCGCCTGCCGACGCAGGGGACACGGGTTCGTGCCCCGGTCCGGGAAGATCCCACGTGCCGCGGAGCGTCTGGGCCTGTGAGCCATGGCCGCTGAGCCTGTGCGTCCGGAGCCTGTGCTCCGCAACAGGAGAGGCCACAACAGTGAGAGGCCCGCGTACCGCAAAAAAAAAAAAAAAAAAAAAAAAAAAGATTTAGCTCTTTATGTAATAATTCACCATTTTGACGTCTTTCCCTCCTCATCCTGTTGGTGCCGTTAACTTTCTTTTCCATTTTGGCAAAACCGTACCATCTGTTTAAGTGCATTTCTCACCGTTAGAGTGGAGGCTGGTGCTCACCTGACACTGTCAAGCCGGGCTGACGCCGTGTGACGCAGGAGGCGGTTCAGTTTGGGGACCGTCCCCTGTCCTCGGCTTCCTTAGTCTGTAGAGCCTGGGTAATAGTGGAAGCTACTTGCTTGAGTTTCTGTGAGAATTAAAAAATGCGTTCAGAGAGTTGAGTGTAGTTGCTGGCACAGCATGAACATTCAGTGAGTGGTGGCTGGGCTGGTAGTTAGTGGTGATGCTGTGAATTGCTTCTCTGAGCTCCTTGCAAGGAAAAGGACCGTTAGGGTTAGTTTACTGCCTGAGGGGCTGTCGTGGCGGGGGGAGGCAGGTCTGGGTATCCAGGCCCCCCTCACTGGCTGGCAACCCTCTTCCTCCCCTCTCTGACCCTTGGTTTCTCTTCCAGGTGAGGGAAGGAGGGATCTGGGCTGTTGTGAGGATTAAATGTGGTAATGGTGGGTCTAAGTGAGGGAGGGGCTTGTTAATGAGGTGCTCTTGGAGAGTGGAGGGGCTCCATCAGCCTCTCCTGGGAAACACCCACCTGTGTGTTTCTTTTTGTTATCATTTTGATGCTTGTTATATACCTGCTGTGTTATTTTTTAAGTCCTAGTAATTTAAATAACTGAGTAACTTTCAATTCTTTATTTTTAGCTTTATGATCGTCAGTTATACAGGTAAGCTTTACACACCTGAAGTTTTATGTTTTGTGAAGAAAATACTGGGCCCTTAGTCATGGGTGTCTCCCAAGTGGTCCTGGCCAAGTTGTCTGTGCTTATCCTATTTGAGGGGCTGAAGAGCCATGAAAGGCCTGGTTGGATTCTGAGCTTCACTGACGACGTGGTGAGAAGCTTGCTCGTTTGACTGTGGAGTCTGACAGGGCTGGTGGCTGTGGACAGTCCACCTGCAGCAGCGGCACCGCCTGGATCTGCCTTCTGCCCTTTGCAGTGGGTCCTCTCCACCCTGGTGGCTGTGGTCTGCCCTCTGAATGTCATGCGGATAGAACCATTCTGTGGAGCCTTGGGGTCTGGTCTTTTGTCACTGAGCGTGCTGTTTCTGAGGTTCACCGTGTGGTTGGCGTACAGTGGTGTGTTCTTTTGTAGTGCTGTGTGGTGGTCGGTGGCGTGTGTGCTTGGTGTGTGTATCCGCCCGCCAGGTGATGGGCATCTGGGTTGTTCCAGCTTTTGGCTTCTTTGGGATAAAGCTTTTGTGAACATTGGCGTACGAGTCTTGGTGTGGACGTGTTGCTAGGTCACACAGTGCAGTGTGTCTAAGGTGTCCTCATCAGCGCTGGGCGTGGGCAGCCTTAAGGTGGGGCTGATCCTTGGGTGTGGGGTAGCTCGTCACCACTTCAGTTTGCATACCTGGGGCCTGGTGACCTTGACACCTCCTGTGTGGACTGGCTGGCCTCCCTCTTCTGTGAAGTGACTGTTCAGATTTTTTGCTCATAAAAAAAAAATCTCATGCTCTGTAGTCTTCTTACCAAGCTGTCAGCACTCTTGTCATGTTCTGGACATGAGCTCTTTGTAGACAGGTGATTTGCCAGAATTTTCTCCAAGTCTGTGGCTTGCATTTCGTTTTTCTTGTGTTTTAATGTAAAACGGTGCAGGGCAGTGGACATCAGCCTGTTCTTGTTTGACGTGTTCTCGTTTTGGCCGCTCTCCCTGCCTCCAGCTTTCCTGGCAGCCCAGGGCCTGCTGTGACCTCCCCGCCCAGGGTGGCTGGGGCCACACGGGGGCTTCTCTCAGAGGTTGCGTAGGTGACCTCACAGTTAGCTGGCGTCACCCTCTGCTGATTTGGATCTGGTCTCAGTCGGTGCTTATAATTTAAACTTGATCTTCTTTAAGTCTGCGTCCCCTGCCTTATTTCAGAATCCCTTTTCGGGACGAGTCTGCCCGTGGTCAGGCTGCTCACTGATGGTCAGACCTGGCCGGCCACCTCTCGGACCTCCTTGTGACCAGGTGGGCGCGTAGGTGTGAGCGGGCCCCTCCGCATCCTGCAGCGCCTCCAGGATGCGGGCCGCGCCTGTGTTAGGACCCTCCGTGGCCTCTGTGGCCTCCGTGGTCGGTGTGGAGACAGGCCGAGGTCTCAGGGCTTTTTGGTGGTGTCTGTTCCCCGTTTAACTGTCCTTCCGTTAGGGACATCCTGCAGGTGATAAACTCTGCTGAGTGAGGCTCCTCCTGGGTGGGTGAAGCCTGGTGTAGACCTGAACCAGTGGGCGTCGCTCTGCCTCCTGGTTCCTCCTTCCTGGATGGAGGCCTGGAGGGGGTTCCCATGGGGAGGCCCGTGGGCTGCTCTTGGCTGTTCCACTGATGCTGCTGCTTTTCATCTGTTTTAACAGAAAGAAAGGAGCGACTCACTTCCCCTTACATAAAAACATGTTCATTTGTTTCTGGTGAAATGGCTTGAACTCCACGGGACTAACCAGGGATGAGGCAGGCAGTGAGCTGTGTGCGGAGCGCCACCGACCACCCCGGGGCCATTGTGCTTATGTTGTGTGTGGCTTTCTTTGGAGCTGAAGGCTTCTGATGAAATCCGTTAGCGTCTTACAAATTCCAAATGCACATCTGCTCTTTGCCTTTGAATTTTCTTTTCTAGTGATAAATCTCAAAAATAAATAGAAAATAATGCACAAAATAGGAAGATAATGCACATGGCCTCTGGTGCAACAGAGGCCCTCTGGGTGGGAAGGGCTTGGGTGCCTCAGCAGTGTTTGTTCACGAAGTGTGACTCCCACACAGGTCTTGGCCAGAGGCCCTGGCGGTGACCACAGAAGGCCGGGGGG
>RJWK010019059.1:0-13627 GCA_004363435.1 Platanista minor | reverse complement strand
ATGCTTGTGGTGATCGCTTATTGCAGCAAAAGGATACAGATTAAAATCAGCAACATGAAAGGCCCGCAGGACAGACAGAGTCCAGGATAGACCAGGCACCAGCTTCCTGGGTCCCTTCCCTGTGGAGTCACGCTGAATCCTCCCTGTGGCCACTCGTGACACATGCACAGCTATTGCCACCCAGGGAGGGTCTCCACCCCACCCCCCCCAACCTCCCCCTGCCTCTGGGCCTTGGTGTCCAGGGTTTCCATTGCGTTGAGCTGATTCCCTGTGACCTGAGGCCTCACCATAGATGGCACCAGCGTAGACCTTCCAGCAGGGCCCCCGGCCCAGGTAAACAGAGGATCCTGTCAGGCAGAACCTTCTAGGGGCTGGGAGGTGACCTCCCACATCTGGGACAAAGCACCAGACCCATCCTTCCTTGGCCCTCACCTCCAGGAAGCGGCCTTGGCTGTGGAAATAAATCCTCTGTCCTTGAAGGGACCCCTTAGGTCTGCCTAATGCTAGAGCCGTGCGTCCCATGTGCCCTGCAGATCCCCCTGCACCGGCAAAAGGATTAGAGCATCCTGTAGGTTCTGACAAACTGATGGGGCTGCCCCGTGACACCCTGGGGTGGTCAGTGCTGGCTGGCCGTGTGGGATTGCGCTGGGAGGACCTCTGCATGCAGTGAGAACTCTGAGCGCTCACTGTGTCCAGCAGGTTGGAAGGAAAATTCCCTTTTGGGGAGGGGCAGGAGGGTGAGGACTTCTGGCCAGGCCGCCTGGTGCTCCTGTCTCACTGGGAGTGCCTGAACTCTCAAACCCAGCAAGTGCTTCCTGTCAGCAGGCCTGGAGTGCTCTGGGGAGCCCTCGTTGAGTTTCCTGTGACACTTGAGTTCATGGCAGCCTCATTGCTTGTGATGGCCACCTCCCAGTCCCTGCATGTCACCTGGCAGTGTCAGGCCCTCCTGCAGGAGTGGTGACAGGCCTTCATTTGCAGGACAGAAGCGTGAAAGTCTTAATCTTAAAGAAATGTGAACTGTGGGTAAGTGGAAATGGCAGCTCACGTAGTCGAGGGAGATGGATCTTGATCTTGGAGGGAAATGTGAGGTGCATGTGGGATTTGCACCAGCCCCATGCTCTGGTCCCCTGGAAGGTGTGCTCCTGCCCCTCTGTGAGTGAAGCAGTCAGCCCCTGGGAGGCCGCCCGGTGTCCTGGGAGCTGTGGCCGTGCGGCCCCGGGGGTGCCCGGTCCCCTTGGTCTCTTTGGGGCCTCCCGTTGCTTTCTCAGCGATCTGAATGACGTTGGGAACTGTGTTCTCTTTGGCAGACTGTGCTCAGAAGTCTTCCTGAGAGAGGGCATAGCAAGGACCGATTTTCTCTAACCCCCAACATTTTATCTTGAGGGATTATGGGTCTAAATAAAATTAGTGCAGTGAATACCTGTTCACCTTTCCCCCATTATTAATAACATTTTGACTGTTTGTTTTATCTCAGCTAGTGTGTGTGTGTCTCTCTCTTTATATGTGTATCATTTCTCTTTATGGAAAGTAAGTTGCGGGCATGTTGCTTCCTCTTTTAAAACTTGAGAAAGCATCAGGGAAGAGCAGAGACTTTGTCCTGTGTAACCAGTGTCCCCACCACACCCAGGAGAGTCGGTGTGACCTCAGTGACTTGTGAGCGCAGGTTCCTTCAGGTCGTCCTCAAATGCTCTCCGTAGCCTTTCCCCTTTGAACTAGGACCTGCTCAAGTTCATGTACTGTGTTTGGTGTTATTCAGTCCCCTCCGTTTTTGTTTTTCATGATACAGTCTCTTTTTAAGAGTTCAGGTCGGTTGTGTTGTGTAACATTTCACATTGTGGGTTTGCTGGGTTGTTCCCTGATGGTTGGGCCTGGCTTACCCATGGCATGGCTGGTATGGCTGGCGTGGACCCTGGTGTTGCCTGTGAAGGGGCTGTGCCAGTGCACTTGTCCCCTAGCAGAGATGCTGAGTTGATCCCTGGGTTCAGGGATGACCTCCAGAAGGTCAGACGTGCCCGTGAGCGAGGTGTGTCCCCTGCAGCTAGCAGCTGACTTGAGGGGGTGGCTTCGAGATGTGTGGATCCCCGGTGTCCAGTGCCTGCCTGCCTGGCCTGAATCAGTTGTCGCTCTGTGGCCTGCCAGAGGGAGGGTGCCTGGCTGATTCCCTCATTCATTTTCCGATTTGTCTGGAGAGAGCAGCGTCCCTCCCCACTCCCACCCTGGTCTCTCTCTTTCTAATGTATCACTACAGACTCATGGGTCCTCCCCGCCCCCCAGTACGTTGTAATCCAACAACATCATTGTTATTCTTTCTGTTGCTCAAGCTGTCCCATATTTGACCCACAGGAGCCTGTTTAAATGAATTCCTCTGTCATTTTCACATGATTCACTTAGTCTTTGAGCAATATCTTTTTAAACCTCTTTGTTTCTGTTATTTTGCTTTCTGTTCCTGTCTTCATTGACTGCATTCAGTGCAGTTTTTATTTTCAGATCTGTGTTTTTTATTTCTTGAGGTTCCATTCGTGTCTTCCTTATGCCTCAGTCTCTCTCCTCCCCTCCTTGGACATGTGCAGAAACTAAGAGCTGTTCTGACCCCACGAGTTCATTCCATCGTCTTGGGTGCTTCTGGGTCCGGTTGTGTGGACTGGTTTTCTTGGAGCTGTGGGTCATGTCTTCCTGGTAGTTCTGTTGGGTGCCAGGCTTTGTGGTATTTTTGTCGCTGGGCACCAGCTGCTGCTTTCTGGTGGTGTTTGGTGGGTGGGATTGGTTGAATCCTTTCAAGCCCTGTTCTGAAGGCCTGATGGGGCCAAGACAGTCTGACCGGCTGCCGAGGCGGCCCTTCTGAGGGCTCTGCTGACACCTCGTGCGTGACCAGGCCTGTGCTCTGGCTGATGGGGGCTTCCTCCCGCCCGTATGGGTTCCTGCCAGTGCCCTGCCTTCTCCTTAGGAGCATTTCTCCCCTCTCAGGCTCAGGTCGTTTCTCTTCTCACATGTGCAGCTCGAGGTCAGCGCTGTCTGGGCTGCTCCCCAGCCCCTCAGATTTCGGCCACCTTGGCCTCCCCACCTTCCAGCTCAACCTCTTGACTGCGCAGGACAGGCAGCTCCGCTGGGCTTCACTACTGTGCCTTGGGCTCTGGGACTTGGCTGCTCCCTCCCTCCTCCCAAGACCTCTGTTTTTCGGCATCTTGAACCTTTGTTTATTTCATCCAGTTTTCTGTTTATTTAAGGCAGGAGGGCAAACTCGAATCCTGTTCCTCTGCCTGGGCCAGGAGGCAGTCTCATAAATTTCCTACCTTCTCCCTGGAGTGTTTCTTGGATTCACGTCCACCAGTTTCCCGTTGTCAGCATCCGGGGTCAGTCAGGGTCCAGACGGGCAGCATTTCCTCTCCCCAGTCCTGCTGGATGATGATCTCATTCTAGTGCCTTAAGTTCCTTTAGTTTTTACAAAGTAAGAGTTGAACAGTATTTGGGATTTGTTATATGTGATTGTGTGATGTGATTAGTACCAGTGATTAGAGTCTTCAGTAAAAACTGAAAATCATCTAGAAGGCGGTCACAGCACATATTTTCATAAAAAGTAGTTCATACTTCCAACAACAAATGCAACTGTTTAACATCATAATAGTTTTTGGAGCCTGAAGTTACATTTGTTTCTTGGTGAGGATATTTTATGTTGTTTTGTGTAACAGGAGATTTAACCTTGAATGTTTTGATTACTTTTCAGGGGTCTGGGAGGAGAACTCATGAGACAAGCAGGTAGGTCTGAGCCACGGAGGCTGCAGATTTTGGGTTGTGGCCCTTTTTTCCCACCATTGAGGGAAGACAAAAAGTCCTGAGGGCATTTACTTCATTGCTTTCAACACTGAGAAGTTCCCTGATGGGCCCCTTTGCAGTGACAGGTGGCGGGGTGGTTTTCTGGCCAGAATTACCATGGCGGTGTACCTGGCCTGCACACGGTAACCCCGGGGCTGCTTGCCCAGCCCACTGCTTCTCCTGTGTGTGTTCACTCGAGGCTCTAATTTTCAGCTTCTGTGGGTTTTGATATATTTTAGTAGCCACGGGGCTGCTGGTGGCTGGGGTGGGATGGGTGAGAAGGGGATGATAAAGTTAGGGATGTCGAATGTTGCCATCTTGCCCTCTTCAATACAATATTTAAATGTAACTGTAGAGCAAAGAACAATTTTTAAGATTATATTTAAATGTTTGCAGGGAACTCAAGAGATGCCAACATGTAAATATCTAGATTTCTTGGAGCCTTTTCAGCTAAACCTACTGGAAAACCCAGGACTCTGTGCTTAATCAGGCACCGGGTCAGTCCTGGCCCCATGGTGGGCCAGGGTCCAGGAGAGCCCCTCACCCAGGGAGGGGGAGGGCGGGTGGGGGTCAGTTGGTGTCGATGTGACAGACATGCCTTCAGCATTCTGGGGTTGCAGGGGGCGACCACAGAACACATCTGCTTGGCCAGGGACGCGGGCTGGTCGGCACGCCAGAGAGCAGGTGGGGCAGCCTCTGCAGCCCTAACTGCACCTGCCTGTCCCCCTCCCGCCAGGCTGAAGTCATTTGTTGGGATCAGCCTGAGCTCTTGAGTGCTCGGTGTAGTCCCCTGGCCTTATCTTCTGACCCTATGGTGCATGTGGTTGTTTGTTTCTGTGCTGGGACTCTTGTCCCCTCTGGAGCCGTCCGCCCTCTGCCACTTCCCACTGTTCCTTTTGATCTTCTTCCCATGTGCCCCTGCCTGTCCCCTCGGCCCCTCCAAGGGTTCATGTTTGCCAGTAGCCATTTGTCCCTGGGAAGGGGCTTACAAGGTCCCTTACTGTTCTCAGTTGTCCCAAATCCTCTTCCTCACAAAGAACTGCCGGCTTTCTTCTTCTGCCCCAGTCCTTGCTTGACTGGGACCCTCAGTTTTGTTAGGTGCAGAGGTGGTGTGCAGATCCTTGGAGGCGCTTCAGAGACAGCCTTGCTGAGCTTCCGGACACTCCCTCCCTGTACTCAGACCTTGGCTGGTCTGCAGACCAGGAAGGCGGTGCCTGGCCAAGCTCTGCTGCAACCCAGCTGCAAGGCCCTCTGCACGGCCCCCCACCACCCGGAGCTCCTGCTCTGATCTTCGTGCCCAGCCTGTGCATATTCAGGGCCCAGTGGCCAAGGTGACTTCATGCAGGTCTGGCACATCACACCTCCGTCCAAGGAGGAGCGGCGTGGCGAGTGGAGTCCCGGGGGAAGGGGTGGGCCTGGCCGGTGGGAGGGTGTTGGGGTTCAGAGTGGCCACCAAGCTGGAGAGTGCTGAGCCTCTGTCTGGGTGGCCAGGTAGTCCCTTTGGCAGGGGGCAGGGTGTGTGTGGGGTGAGGCCTGGGTAGGACCGAGCACGGGAGCCAAGGGTGCAGTGAGGGCATGTGGGCAGGGTCTCCCCCAGCCACAGCTGTCACAGAGCTCCTGACCATACCGTGGTCTGACAGTGCACTGTCTGTCCAGGACTGCTCCACATGTCTGAGTCAGACCACATAGGCGATGCATTCCCACCTGAATGTGGGAAGAAGTCCTGGGCTCCTAGGAGCAGCGTGAGAAACAGTGTCATTAACAGGCCAGTCCACCGTGCACAGGCTCCTTGTCTCTGCCACTGGGGACCGACCGGTATTTGCGACTTGATGGCAGACAGGAGTGGTGCTGCTGGGTCCAGAGCACAAGAGGCCCGACTAGGGCCACGTGTGTGGGTCTGTGTGGGGGCGCACACACCTTCGAGGGGCAAGCCAGGGATGCAGGTTGACCCCAGCGGCACAGACGACGGGGCCCCTCAGCGAGAAGGGGAAACAAAGCCGGCATGACTTCACGGGAAGCCAGACATCTCAGGAGAGCAGGGGTTGGCTGAGTCAACGAGCTTGAGGACTCACTGTGCACTGCCCAGGTTGTGAGCAGAGATACCTGGGGCTGCCCTCCTGGACCCACAGATGTCAGAGCCAAGGAAGGCCACCTCGGGTGCGGAGGGAGGAACTGGGATGGGAGGCAGTGGGAGGGGAGCTGAACAGAGGTCCCTTCTAAAAGCGGTCCAGATGCTCGATTCTGGACGAGGCCTGCGGGGCCTTGTGTCCCGGTTCAGTACTGTCGAGCATGGCACAGGCTTCCCTAAGGCATCTTCAAGGGATGTAGTTTGCTTTTGGTGATTCTCTTTATGAGTGTGAGGAGGGAAGCACAGACGTGTTGTAGACAGTCCACAAAACGGCACTAGGAAAGCCTGATTTCAGTTCCCGAGGTGATTCCTAGTGGAACTGGCCAGTCTCAAGGATCTGAGAGGGCTCACCTTGTTTACGGATGGACTGCTGGTGACTCTGTGCAGGAACCCCCATGTGAGCCCCCGACCACATGCATGTCATGCCTTGCTGAGGTCTGGGGCGCAAGTGGACGGGAAGGCCCGAGCCTGGTGCACAGGGCCAGCTGACCTCCTGGTGTTCTGGCCACTATACCGACCCGACCCGGAGGGACCCGCCTGAGGCCCGCGTCTCTTGCCTCCTGCCTGCCCTCGGGGACTTCTCTGCTGGGAGGTTCGTTTCCTCCATGTCAGCTCAGTGTTCTCATGGGTTTGACGGGTGTCGCTTGGGGCATGGACTCTGGAAGCGTGAGCTGGTTTCTGCCGGCTGACACTCAAGACTCTGAGTCGCTCCCCTGCGTGTCATCAACAGCTCATGATCCGCAAACCGTTTCTGGGTTTACCGGCTTGGCTTGGCCTGGGATGGGGTGCAGGGTGTCTGTTTTTGTGTTGAAGCAGTGACTTTGCACAGAAACCATCGCTCACAGTGAAGAGTAAATAAAAAGGTTACCCGTCATCCCAGCAGTTGGGGACAGCCACTATTTCAGGGGTTCCTTCAAGGTGGTTGTTCCTTCCTTATCAATTCGTGTCTCAGGAAGTTGGGGTCACGTTGCATGTAGCCTCCCAGGCCAGCTGGGTGAGCTGCTCCTGGCTGCAGAGTGACTGCTGCGGCTGCGTCGCCCCGCCACCCGTCACAAACACCGTCAGAGTTCGGGAGAACTGCCTTATTAGGACAGGGATCGAGTGCCGGAAAGGATGTGCACTCCTGAGGCGTTCCTGGGCCGCTGCCGCGTGCTTCCCAGAGTGTGCCGCCAGCCCGGCAGACAGACGGAAGGGGAGGGTCAGGGACTGGCCACCTCTCGTTACTTCTTCTTGGGGACGGCGCTGGGAAGACTTGAGGCTAAGTGGACACTCCCCGCACATCCTCAGCTGTGTCTTATTGGCTGTTGAACCCATCTGTTGAATTCTTAATTCTTGTGTGTCTGTCTTTCATAATTTCTATTTATCTTTCATAGTTTCTGTATCCTTGTCATGGTTTTCAGTCATTTCTTTCACCTCCTTGAACACGATAAGCACAGTTTATAATCTGTCTCTAAAAAATACCATCATCTAGTCCTTCTGTGGTTCTGTTTGTAAAGGCCTGGATGTTGGGTATGAAAAATTACAGCAGTACTTTGAGGCCTAGAAACGTCTCCTCTCCCAGAGAGCCTTACCTTTGCTTCAGGCCAGACGTGGGGGATTCAGTGCTGGGCTGCAGCGAGCTGACCCAAACTTTATATTTCTAGGGTGTGGGTCTTTGGATTCAAACCCCCCAGAAGCCCTGGACTCCCAGGTTTGTACCACCACCACCCCTTTGAGGCTCCTAGACACCGTGGTTGTCTTCCTGGATTTTAGTGCCTCCTCCGGGGCCCCCGATACAGGTCAGGGAGAAGCTGCTCTCCTCGCTGGGCCTTCCCTCCCTTGCTGGCTCAGCAGTGACTCCGAGCACTTAACTGTTTGATTTTAATTTTGTCCAGTGTTTTAAAAACGTCTTAGCTGTGGGGTGGTCTATATTACCAAGTGTGTTCGTTTTTTTAACCGTTTATTTTGAAATAATTGTCAACTCACAGGAAGTTACAAAGTCGGTACATAGAGCTCTTTGCTGCTTTCACCAGCCTCCCCCGGTGACAGCACCTTAGGGTATCACGTCAAAGCTGTGAAGTAGTCAACGTTGGCATCCTCCCCACTAAACAGACAAAAGACCCTGCTTGGCTTTCAGCAGTTTTCACGTGTGTCCGGGTTTCTGCAGCTGTGCTCACACGAGTCCAGCCAGCACTGGTGGGGGTGCAGGACTGCCCCCTGCGTGGCCTCCCGCTGCCCCTGCTTCGTGCCCTCCCTGTCCCCCGGGCAGCCACTGATCTCTGCTTGCCCCTGTACTTTGCCATTTCGAGCACGTTGTGTAGATGGAGTCTCATGGTGTCCCCTTTTGGAGGCTGACTTCGTCCGTAAGCATAATGGCCCTGAGACCCGTGCAGACAGTTCATGTGCTCATAGGTTGTCTTTCTTGTTTCCTTGTCTGGTTGCATCAGAGTTTGTTTTAACCCTTTGCCCATGAAAGGACATTTGGGCTGATTCCAGCATTTGCTACTGTGAATAAGGCTGCCAAGAACGTTTGCATACAGGTTTTTGTGTGAACATAACTTTTCATTTCTTGGGGATAAATGCCCAAGAGTTTCACTGCTGAGTCATATGGTTAAGTATATGTTTCCTTTTGTGAGAGACTGCCAGACTCTTTCCAGAGTGTCTGCACCATTTTACGTTCCCACCAGCGATGTGTGAGAGAGTTCCAGTTTCTCCACATTGTCACCAGCTCTCGGTATTGTCACTGTTTTTAACCTTGGCGGTCCTAGTAGGCTTGCGGTGATATTTCATTGTGGGTTTAATTTCACTTTCTTAACGGGTGGTAATGCTGAACATCTTCTCATGTGCTGTTTTTTTTTCTTTTTTTTAACTTGGTAAAGTACATTTAAAGTTCATATGCAGGGAGAATATCCAAGAAAATTATTTTTAATAATAATGAGGCTTGGATTCTCCAGTCCTTAAGATGTCCTGTGAACTGCTCTGTTCAAAGCAGAATAGCATTTCTTAGGAGCAGGCGAATAGATTGGCAAAATAGAAGAGAGAATCGGAAGTAAAAGCATATATGGGATTTCACGTGTGACAAAGAAGACGTGTTTCCAACCTCGGTGAAGAGGGCAGTTTATTGAGTGGATGATGATGTCACAAGGGGCCATATAGAAGAAAACAAAACTGTGTCCCTACTGCACACATAATACAAAACGAAACTTCTAATTAACAGAAACTTAACTGATTAACTAAAAAACTTCATTATAAAAAAATGTAATTTAAAAAACTTTAAAGAAATTTTAGGAGACATTAGAGGATCACGTTGGTCCTTAAAAAAAACTTCCTAGTTTGGAAGTTTTCAAATCTACACAAAGCAAAGAGAAATAGAATAATGGGTCCCATGTATTGGGCCCGCAGCTTCAGTGAGCATTAATATTTGCTCCTCTTGTTTTATCTGTTCCCTCAGCATATTCCTACCAGTCCCAGCCCCAGAATTATAAAACAGATGCAGACACTGTGTTGTAGTAACACTGTACTGGTTAGTTCTAACTGGTAAACACTTTTTTTTGTTTTTTAAATTTGTTTCGTTTTGTTTTTGGCTCTTGGCACATAACCACCTAACAGAATTAACAGTAGTTCTGCAGCTAGAAAAGAGCAACAGAAAATAGTTTGTTTAAATGAATATTAAAAGCTTTCGTATGGCACAATAGACCATGTATAAAATTAGTAGACAAAGCATAGATTTAGAGGTAATACACGTACAGCAGTTGAAAGGTGAAGTTGTTATTTACAGGTTGCAAAGACTTTTAAAATTGCCAATAGAAGATAAGCAATCCAGCTGAGAATTGGGCCATGCAGGTAAGTGAACACTTCACCTGAGCGTAGACCCAGGTGGGCTCTGAGTTGGTGACGGGCCTTGTCTGGTCACTGGGGAGATGCTGATTAGCTCCACGAGGAGGAAGTGTCTCCTCGATCACGTTGGCTACGTCAGGGCTTGGTGGCCCTGCTGCCGACGCGGTTCTCGCTCTGGAGTGTGCCTTGTTACTGTCTTTTCAGGCTGCTGTGGGCGGTGTCTCTCATGATTAGAAATGTGCGGTCTTGTGCCCTGCAGGACCACTCCTGGGACTCTGCACCCAAAACACGTGTAAGGGTGATGGGCAACCTGATGGGCAGACAGGCAGTCTGTGTGCCGACAGGGATGTGTGTGGCCACCTTGTTTGAAGTGACAAAAACCGGAAGGAGAGCTTAGCCCGTCAGGAAATACTGAATAAATTGTTTCACAGCCGTAGTGTGGGATGTTACCTGTCTACTAAAGAGCGTGGGCTCTCCAGCGGTTGGTTATGTTGTTAGAGAAAAAGAGCAGTTTGGCGGCAGGAGCCGTGTGCGAGGGCCTGTGTCCGTCCTGATTCTTCTGGAACCTCCCGCCTCCGGGCCCGCTCGTGCTGGGCAGGGCCACGTTTGTGGTCACAGATAGTGTGAGTCAGGAGCTGTGACGAGGAGGGATGGTGTCACTCTGTTGGGGAGCCTTCCATGCTCACGCAGACTCTGCAGAGCTGGCTTCCTCACTAGCCTAGCAGCATTTCAGATGACGGCTGCCACCTGTCACTGGGGTCCCTGGGTGACAGTGATGGGCACCGCTGTTGATGCGTGACAGATGTACAGCATGAACAGGGGGAGCCTTTGTTGCTGTGGACGCTGAGCTTGAGGCTTTGTTGTTGCAGCGTCACCCAGCCCAGCCTGGCCGTGTGGGGTGTCGGTGGTCTGTGACCCTCTGAGCGTGGAGGGAGGTGCAGGAGCCACGCTCCAGCTCAGCTTGGTCTCAGGGTCAGGTGGGAGCTCGGTGACAAAGAAGGAGTTGGGGGCACAGGGCCGACAGGGAGGTGTGCCTGTGCCCTCCCAGCCTGTGAGGGTCCATGGGGGGACCCCCAAAATGCATAGCCCCCACAATGTCAATGGTAGTTTTCTATTTTATTTTTCTGTAGTGTTAGATTTGTTTCAGCAAATGCAAATTACTCAGTAGGAAGAAACCATTATGCTGTTTCTATTTTAGTGACAAAGGTGTGAGTGCAGAGGCTGCCCTCTTGTTGTGTCGTGAGTGGGCAGTGTGAGGAGTTGTGCGGTCATGATGGGCCGGGGCACGTGGCCTGTCGGCAGGTGTCGGTGGGTGCCGGGCGGTACGTCGGGCAGGTCAGGTCACTGCAGTGGTCCCCATGGTGGAGTCCCCTTGGTGGCGGGACGATCACGGTGAGGCTGCCAGACGGAAGCTCAGGCATCCTTGCAGTCGCGGCCAGTCAGTAGCTATACTATACTGGCCATGTTCCCACCCACGGAAGTGGTAGTTCAGTTATAAACACGGACACTACATTATTCACAGAGGTGGGGAATTTACCAGAGCTTCCAGTACCGCAGCTCATCTGGGGACCACCCTGTGGGGATGGTAACTGTTAACCTCCTCTGACCCCGTCCTGACCCTGGTGCTGACCTGAGACCGGGGCATCTCCTTTGTCTTTGGAGCCCCCGTGCCCCAGGAGAACCTGCTTCTCTGTGGTCCTCACTGGGCAGGTGCCTGCTGTTCAGCCACAGCTCCTGGTAACCTGTGGGTGTCGATGGCCCAGCAGCCAAGTCCTCTGCATTGAGTCATCCTGGGGGATTCGTATGGGGGTCAAACCTGCAGCCTCCATGTAGCCCTCCCTCGACTGGGTGGGGCTCCCTGAGGGCACCCGCTTGATGCTGCTCCTCGTGGGTCTTGGAGCTGCCCCTGAGCCTGGGCCAGGTCTGGTGCTGAGGCCATTCTGGGGGCTTGCTTCCTGACACCAGCACCAAGGCGTGGGGAGGGGGTTGGTGTTGCAGCTCTGGGCTCAGGTGCTGCAGGGTGGGTGCTGTGATGGGCACTTACGGGGAAGTGACGCTGTGTCCATCCTTCTATTTTCTAGTGTGCGTTTTAATAGAAAACTTGTCCCTTTCCAAAATGCCCTTCAGAGGTGACGCCGTGACTGGTAAGTGCTTCTCTTCTCCCGTGATTCACATTGTGGCCTTTTCTTCCAGAACTACTTCAGCTTAAAAAGTGAAGACTAACCTGTTAGGGTGGATGGGAAAGTTCCATCCTGTTAGAATCCTTGTTTTGAAGTTGCTGTAAGAACCCATTCTAAGCAGTGAGCGTCCACCACACTCTCGCCACAAAAACAGAGACTCTCCCTTCTCTTCCAAGGGATCGGGCTCCTTCTCAGCTGCTGACTGGGGCTCTGCCTGCCGCGGCCGTGCCCAGCATCCGGCATTCTCGGCTGTTGCTCTCCCAGACGGATGGTGCAAGCCTGAGGGGCACTCTCTCGCAGGACGAGGGGAGGGCCAGCAGTTGCCATGGCTCTCCCTGGGGGTGGCAGCCAGGCCCCTGTGCGGGTCTGGGAGCCTCTCCACATTCCATGGCACCTGGCCACAGAGAGGCAGTAAGAAAAGCCTCGGGGTCACCTCCACCACTGGGCAGTCCTGGCTCTTTGGTCTGCAGCCTCAGAAGTTCTGTAACTTAACAAAAAATTGAATAGATTTAGTGTTTGTTTCCAAGTATTGGATCTAATTGAATTGAATGTTTGGGTTTTTATTGGTGGGGGTCTGGAGGGATTGTGTGGGGGAGAGGTACAGGAAAAGACCACCTGAAACCTGAAGGTGTGATAAAAGAACAAAACCTCCCCACATGACAGTGTTTTTTTGGTACGCGGGCCTCTCACTGCTGTGGCCTCTCCCGTTGCGGAGCACAGGCCCCGGACGCGCAGGCTCAGCGGCCATGGCTCATGGGCCCAGCCGCTCCGCGGCATGTGGGATCTTCCCGGACCGGGGCATGAACCCGCGTCCCCTGCATTGGCAGGTGGACTCTCAACCACTGCGCCACCAGGGAAGCCCTGTCACCGTCTACTTTGACTTGAGAGGTGGAAGATGACCTGTGTGTTGTTGTTTTTAATTTCATACAAATGTTCTTTACCGACTGAATGAATTTGTCTCTGACAGATGGTTGGCAGTGGCTGATAAACGACACCTTGAGAAACCTTCACCTCATTTCAAGTCACTCTCGACAACGGATAAAGGTGTGGGGAGCGAGGCCTTTCTGGCTGTTGCACTGTGTAGACATAATTACCTATTTTAGTGTTTGTTTCAAAGGGCTGCGTGCATTATGAGTCCCTTTTATAGACCAACATGATTGATAACTGCCATAATTACTACGTTTGGAATTCTGGATATATGATCAAGAAGACGAATGCAGTCATTATTTACCAGAATATTTAAATTTTTTATTACTGTTTCTGGCTTTATTAATTATATTTACCTTATAAACATTTTCCCTATACACTCTATGTCCCATTGATTTGTAGAATTTTAGGGTTGGAAGCTCTGTTCGTAATGCTCATGTACTGATGAGCAAACTGCATCCAGAATCACGTCAGCATGTCAGCGTTAGTCATTTCGAGCGAGCAAGAGTGTGTGTGTGTGTGTGTGTGTCCCCGTCCCGGTGGCCACTACTGTCCTGCCCCAGGACGGGTGAACTTTGGACTAGCAGCACTGCAACCCCTAACCCCTTGCAGAGATAACAGTCTTCGGTATTGATAATGACTAGGCTTTGATACTGAGGATGAAGGAGTGAAAGTACATATTGGTCTCCCTGCAGTTCTCCAGCCTCCTGTGTGTCTCAGCATTTCTGCTGGGTTAATAGAACAAATCTTCAGCCCCCTCCCTTTT
>RJWK010019058.1:0-32744 GCA_004363435.1 Platanista minor | reverse complement strand
GGGCTGCACACGCTCCGGGAGGGGAGGTGTGGAGAGTGACCTGGGATCGCACACAGGCTTCCTGGTGGTGGCAGCAGCAGCCCTAGTGCCTCATCCCCGTCTCTGGGGTCCACGCTGGTAGCCATGGCTCGTGCCCGTCTCTGAAGCTCCTTTAAGCAGCGCTCCCAATCCCCTCTCCTCGCGCACCAGGAAACAAAGAGGGAAGAAAATGTCTCTTGCCTTTTCGGCAGGTCCAGACTTTTCTCGGACTCCCTCCTGGCTAGCCGTGGTGCACTAACCCCCTGCGGGCTGTGTTCATGCCGCCAACCCCAGTCCTCTCCCTGTGCTCCGACTGAAGCCTGAGCCTCAGCTCCCAGCCCTGCCCACCCCAGCAGGCGAGCAGACAAGCGTCTCGGGCTGGTGAGTGCCGGTCGGCGCCGATCGTCAGTGCGAGAATCTCTTCGCTTTGCCCTCCGCGCCCCTGTTGCTGGGCTCTCCTCCGCGACTCCGAAGTTTCCACCCTCCGCCACCCGCAGTCTCCGCCCGCGAAGGGGCTTCTCAGTGTGTGGAAACCTTTCCTGCTTCACAGCTCCCTCCCACTGGTGCCGGTCCCGTCCCTATCCTTCTGTCTCTGTTTTTTCTTTTTCTTTTTTCCCTACCCAGGTACGTGGGGAGTTTCTTGCCTCTTGGGAGGTCTGAGTTCTTCTGCCAGCGTTCAGTAGGTTTTCTGCAGGAGTTGTTCCACGTGTAGATGTATTTCTGGTGTATCTGTGGGGAGGAGGGTAATCTCTGCATCTTACTCTTCCACCATCTTGTCTCTAATCCCTCTAAAGATGGTATTTATTGTGAAGTTTCAGCCATTTTGGTGAGTTATTTAGTTTTCCTGGGCCTTTCTAATGTATACATGTTATTAAACTTTAGTTTGATTTTCTTCTGTTAATCTGTCTCATGTCAATTTAATTATTAGACCAGCCACAAGAACCTAGAAGGGTAGAGCAAAATTTCTTCCTCTCTGACAGCTTTTACTAGTTGTTTAAATTAATTTATTAAAACAGCGAGTTTTATTTTTATCTGGTAGCTGTAGCTTGAATCCTTCCATACAGAAGATAATTGTGAGTATAGAATAAATGAAATACTTGGTAGAAATATACTGTTTTGAAACATAATTTTCCCATATAATATTCAGTTTCAGTTTTCAAAAGCATTCACTAAAATACCATAAAATAGTTAATCCTTAGAGAACACAAGAAATTGTAAAAATTATATTTTATGTATATTGGTTGTTCTTTCTTTTCCAATAATTTTTTGAGGTATTGTATTAAATCTCGAAATAATTCTCATGTCAATTTAGTTTTTCTTTCTGTCTTATAAGCTCACTAATTAAACTTCATTAAGTTTTCAAGGAAATTAAGTTATATTTTAAATTTAGCTATGTGTCAAGTAAGACAACAAAACTGAAATATCTGAATCAAATTAAATCAGGTAGATGTTATCAAGGACATATATGAGAAGTCAGAAGTCAGCATTTATAACTTGGTATCACAGCCTGTTCTAATTTGTATGAAAATTGAAAATTGTTCCAATTAATATTTGTACTCAGTACAACATTTTTATCTGTAGCTTCACCTAAAGTTTTAAAATAAGTAAGAAAAAGAAAACTTGAATTATTATTTTTGAACACAAGTTTCCAATGACAACTGTAAAACAGGAGAGCAATTTATTTTAAAATTAATATTTTAATTCCTCCTGAAATTATTAGAAATAATATATCCAATTGCCCTTTTGTGGTTATATTGCTTATTTTTAAGATATTAGAAATAAGTGTTATAATGGATATTAATATTTGACAACAGATAGGTTAGGTTAATTTTCAACTGTAAATTCAGAATAAGAACTAAAGAAAATGATTAAATCACCTTTTTTCCTCATTGAATGAGACCATATATAATCAACAAATTTGCTTAGTAATACCAATTTCAAGGTATCAAATTGATATAATATACCTTTTGTGCTTTTCTAAAAACCCAAAAGAAATCTTAATATAACTTTAAAAAGGGACTTGTGCATACTTCCAAAGAATAACTAAAATTAAACCAATTTCCAAATTCATCCTACATGCTCTAATATATAGCAGTGGTAACAGTGGTAACACATCAGCAGTTGTAACACATCAAGTTGCTGTTTACAATGTCAGTTGTAAAATATTGCAACTCAAAACGACAGAAATATTTTGTATGGATTAATGACCAAAAATACATGGGAGATAGAAAGGAAAAAAATACTAAAATTGAGATTAATATATGCCTTATAATAACATTACTTTAAATCTGAAGGCAAGATATAATATGTAAAATATCCTTATATAAAAAATGTTTTTATTTTATTTGCCTATAGATCTCTTAATTTTTTAAAGTCAGCTGCATTTTGAAAAAGTAATAGTCACTATGGAAATTATTATTAGCTCCTTTTATTCTAAGGGAAACCAATATAAATTGAATTTGTACAGAGGAGACAGTTTTTTGTATTGGCACGTAATTAACACTAATCCATCTCTGAGACAATATATTTTCTTCTGAAATCATTTTTGATGTTATGTAACTTGCCTTTGTTTATTTTTTATATCATCAAAGCTATTTCTAGTTCTCATTAAAAGTTTGCCAAGGTTTTGATTGTCAATATTTTAATTCTGAAAGGTCACACTCATGACTGGTGGTCAATCTTTCCTTCAGTTTTTCCCTAGTATTCTAAAAGTTGGATATGAGCCAAGTCAGTAGCATCTCTCTGTGCATTTGTAGTGGTAAGACATAGTGTGAGGTTTAAATATCTTTTCTTTTCTGTATAGAAAGTCATTCTAGAGTGAGAGGGAAAAGTGATAAATTGTACTAATACAAATATTGATAGAGTTCTAGTCATTCTTTGTTCCTTTTCATCTTAAATTTTGATTGCTTTGTAAGGTTCTTGTGATACTTCCAATAAATTTCCCTTTGTGCCTAATTTTGTTTTCTGTCACTTGCAATCATAGTTTTTGGAAATAGAACAGAAAACCTTAGATGGCACCATAATTAAATTTTTTTCTGATGTGTTCATTCAAGAAATGATTGTTAAAAAAGGATAACTATTCCTATGACTAGGCCTAACCTATAACTTTATATTAGCATATTACACGAGCTGTCAGCACCATCATTAAAAATATTTTAATTGGATGGAAATCCCTCAATCTTTCCTAGGTAAGTCAACAACAAAAATGTGCTAATTGAAGGAAAAACTGACCCAGTTAGGCAAGTTGCTCACACCAAATGGAGCAACAGTCATCTAGTAAATAAGGTTGCAGCTCAACAAAAAACTGTGAAGATTGAGGTGGGAAGAAGGACAGTTCCCAGAAAAAAATGTTTTCTCCCCTTAAAGAAAGGTTGGGGGTAGGAGGCTAGGTGATAAAGTAATATCTGTCTACTTGAGTTCTGTAATATCATTTGAAGATGAAATATGAGATTAATATGGTAGAGATGTCTCAAAGCAAAATCAGAACTGGACAGTAGTTAAAATGGTAAAAACAGATATTTTTCATGACTATTGCAATAGGGGAAAAGGGACCTCAGAATAGAACCAGGCTCAGTTCCAAATACAGCATCAACAAATGGGAATTTATAGTTAATGAACAGGGTGGGAACTGGTGAATCATAAATAACTAATAGTAAACATTAGGGGTAAGGGTGGATTCTGGCTAAACCAACCTAACAAGCTTCTTACTGAAGGCAGGCCAGGGTGATTAGACATCACCTGGGGGATGATAGAGGAAAAGGAAACTGATTAGATATTGAAGCTGATCAAATATGGAGGATGAGGGATTCTGGCTAAACTAATTTAACAGAATTTTTGCTAAAATTGGATAATGCATGGATGAACATGGAAGTCCAAAAGTCCAAAAGTTGAGGCCTCGTTGAAAAAGAGTTCAGAGAAGCCTGAGTACAGTCTGGTTGAGGAGAGATACATTTTGTCAGATATATTTGTTGCAAAAGCCTAAGAGTAGTCAGTTAAGGAGTCTTCAACATAAGCATCTATATTGCTTTCATAATTGTGTTCCCAACTAATATCCTAGACAACCTATAAAATAAAAAGCTATAAGTAAATTTTTTAAAAAGCCTACTATTTCTCCACCAAACCAAAATAAAGCAAATGAAAACCTCACTTAAGTCTGCCAAAGAAAGCTGTTTTTAAAAGTTGTTAAAAAGTATCATTTCTTTAAAACTTTTCTTGAGTAACAAGAAGCAAGTAGGACAAATGAGTAGGATCGCTCCTACAAAATGCTTTCCAACTTTTATTCTAAAGCAAAGACTCAAAAACAAATCCAATGATGCAATTAATCAGATTCTGAGTGAGAGAGCATAACTATAGACTGACCCAATTTTGTTTTTTTCTTTTCCCTCTGTAGTTATGATTTTGTCATGACAATTTATCACAGGTAGAATAAAATGTTTTGAATTTTTCTAACATTCACACACTCTTAATGCTTTAATTCTTTTAGTGAATTCTAAAGGTTTCTCATAACAGACAAGGAAACAAAAGTTTTGTACATCTTTATATTTGAGAACAATGAGAAAGCTAATGAAGCATTTCTAAAAAAAAAAAAAAAAAGCACTTTAAAGCATAATATCCTGGATTCTCATGAATGTAAAAACAAAACATATGTCACAGATTTCCAGTATCTTGAAAGTGTTTCATAATTATTGGAAAAGCATAACATTAATTTTTAGGCCTAATGGCAAATTATCATATGCCTAATGCTGTTCATGACATTACATACAGAGTAAACAGACACACTTGCAGATTAATTAATGCATCACTTAAAATGATCTTTGCAAAGACAAAGTGAGACATAATAAATCTTAATGCACCTAGCAGATTACACATATCTGATTACAAGTTGCTTTTTAGATATAAGACTTAAGACTACAAGATGGCAGTATCAAAGTATGGCACACTTTGGCCATGAAATATTAATGAGAACTCATTCCACTTACCTCTTGACAACATCTAAATGGGAATCAGGTTTCAGACCTTGAGTACTGGCAGCACATTCCTACTACAGAAAAAAAAAAAATGTCCAGTGAACTTTAAAAAATGTCAGCCAGCAGGGTTTTCAAATACATAATTTACTATTTTTTTTGGTTGCTTATAAATGGATAATAATAAACTCCTGGCTGAATGCAAGCTCATAAATGCAGAATCAAAAATTGGAGGAACACCATAAGATGATAAATGTGCAACTTTATGGTATTAATTTTCCTCTAGGTAATTACAGTGAGAGCAAAGAAACATGTAGCTATAGTGTTAAAATGTGAATGGAAATTTTGACATTCTGCTTGTGCAGAGCAAGATTTTTATAGAAAAAATCTTTGGAAATATAAGCACCCATACCTCTGTAACAGTGCTAGATCAGCAATACTAAGATTGCTGCTTAAGTCGAATGGTCTTCAGTGGGTAACGTAACTTCAAAGCTAATTTCATTACTATTTTCCTTCTTGATATATTCCTAAACTTCAGATAGATCTATTGGCTGGTTATATTAATCAACAGCCATAAATATGGGGATATTTTCTTTATGTGTTTTGATAGAACCATTAACATTTTTGTCCACCATATTTATATGTATATTTTAAAATACAAAAACATATATGTATACATGATTCTTTGCTACAAATGAAGAGTATCACAAATAAATTTTAATTAAGTAATTTATTATACTACAAATAGTTTTTGTCCAAGATGACTTAAATAGACACATAGAACATTTCAAAAATTTTAAGATGTTAACTGAAAATTTTATTAAATTTCCATTGTGATGCCACTATGATAAAAGAAACAAAGACAGAAAGAATATTCTTCCTTTTTTATAAATTATTTATGAACTAATATTTACCTAATTGTACATAAAAGGAAATAAAGATAACGATATGAAGTAAATTTTATTTTAAATAAATCAATAACATTTAGAAATTATGGGGTTTGTCCTGGCCTTAGACACAACTCACAAATATCTGTGCACTTGTCATAATTGATCTCTAAGTGTTATCAATGATATCCAGACTCACCTGTCAAGTTACCTAGTGAAAATGTTCACTTAGATATCTAATGGACATCTCAAAATTAATACATGCAAAACTGAGCTCCTAGCTTTCCTTCTAAATCTGCTCCTTTCTCTGGTTTATCCCTTCTCAGTAAATGGCAATGCCATTATTTTAGCTGCTCAGGAAAAAACCTAGAATTCATGTGCATTAGGTAGAAATTGAGCTAAGATACAAGAAACAGAGACCTAATTACATGGGTAAACATATAAGGGTTATTTTTCCAATGTAACAAATATATTTTTTTAAATATGGGAAATTGCTATTATCTGTTTAAGGGTTTAAGATATGTTTTTTACAATCACCTTCCTATTTTTGTCCACATTCCAGGTAGCAAAGAGAAGAAAATGACAAGGGCAACAAGATAAACATCTTAACTGAGACAATTCCTTTTAGCGTGTTTTTTCTTTTAAGTTGAAGTATAATTGAGTTATAATACTATATTAGTTTCAGGTATACAACATTGTGATTCAGTATTTTTTACAAATTAGACTCCATTAAAATTTATTACAAGATAATGGCTATAATTCCCTGTGCTATACAATACATATTTTGCTTACTTATACATAGTATAAAGTGCTTTACCTGAAGATCCACCCCAAAATTTTAATCTTGCATTTCCGTGGCCACCTCGATTCAAAAGAGAAGCTGGGAAATGTAATTCCTACTCTTCCTCCACTTCCCCCTCCTCATTCTACTTTTAACTTGAGAACACTGACACATTCAATAAGGAAATTTTATTATTAAGGAAGAAGGGAGAAATGATAAAAACTCGCAGTCTCTTTTTTATCATTGATGCCTTTCTCTTATGCTGTATTTCCAGTCCATAAGAAAACCTTGTCATCTTTTCCATAAAAAAAGAAAGCATCCAAAACTGGACCACTTTTCACCACTTCAACTGCTACTGCTTTGTTCTAAGCCATTATATCACATCTATGTTATGAAAATAGCCTCTAATTTAGTCTTTATCTTGACCACCACCCCTGCTATACTCTATTCTCTGCACTGAAGCCATATTGGTCGTTCCAAAAGAGTCTTGTCATACCTCTCTTCTGTTTAACATTTTCCAGTGAGTTTCTATCTCGCTCAAGGTAAAATGAAAAGTTCTTGCAATCGTTTAAAAGGAAATGCTGTCAGACCCTCTATCTTCAGCTCCTACTATTCTCTCACTTAAAAACTATGCTCTACCTTGACCTGCCTTCTTGCTATTTCTCTAACAAGACAGGAACATTCCTGTCTTTGAACTGGCTTTTCCCCTATACTTACCTTGTACCACCTCTACCTTCCCTCTATTTATACCTAACTTTTACCTCTCCTCATAAATTCTTTGTGCTGGTTCTCTGTCTATCTCTCTCTTCCTTTTTTTACTTCTCTATCTTTTCCCCATATAGACTTTTCAAAAGCTTTTGTTGTTATTATTACCCCTACCCTCTACCCACTCTCTAGCTCTTCCCCCAAATTTCCACAAGGCTAACTCCTTCACCTCTTTCAAACCACTGAACACACTATTGAAAACTGAACATTGTAAGCCCCCACATTTCTGATGCCTCTTGCCTTATCATGCCCTGTCATTTTCCCCATACCATCTACCATCTTCTAATATTCTATATTGTTTACTTATAACTTAAGTTTATTGTCCCCTCCCCATTTAGAATATGAGAACCATAGGTTTTTAAATATAATTTTATATAATTTTTAATATAATTCAGACCTACCCCCTTTATATTTTTAGAAAAAATACATTTTCTTAATTTCTAGATTGATATGCCACCAAATTGAATTCTCATAATAATTATTTATTCAAACAACATTACATCAACAGCTCTGTTTCTGAACTTTCAATTAAATAACATAATTAGAAAGAGTAAGGGGTTTTACTGCATGTTTTAATATAATTTACATTTTTTAACATATTTATTGGAGTATAATTGCTTTACAACATTGTGTTAGTTTCTGCAGTATAAAAAACTGAATCAGTTATATGTATACTTATATCCCCATAACCCCTGCCTCATGCGGCTCACTCCCACATTCCATAACCCACCCCTCTAGGTAGTCACAAAGCACTGAGCTGATCTCCCTTTGCCCTGCCACTTCTTCCTACTACCTATCCATTTTATATTTGGTAGTGTATATATGTCAGTCCCACTCTCTCACTTCATCCCAGCTTACCCTTCCCCCTCCCCGTATCCTCAAGTCCACTCTCTAGTAGGTCTGCATCTTTATTCCCACCTTGCCCCTAGGTTCTTCATGACCATTTTTAAATTTTAGATTCCATATATATGTGTTAGCATATGGTATTTGTTTTTCTCTTTATGACTTACTTCACTCTGTATGACAGTCTCTATGTCCATCTACCTCACTACAAATAACTCAGTTTAATTCCGTTTTATGGCTGAGTAATATTCCATTGTATATATGTGCCGCATCTTCTTTATCAATTCATCTGATGATGGACACGTAGGTTGCTTCCATGTCCTGGCTATTGTAAATAGAGCTGCAATGAACATTTTGGTACATGGCTCTTTTTGAATTATGGTTTTCTCAGGGTATATGCCCAGTAGTGGGATTGCTGGGTCGTATGGTAGTTCTATTTGTAGTTTTTTAAGGAACGTCCATACTGTTCTCCATACTGGCTGTATCAACTTGCATTCCCACCAACACTGCAAGAGGGTTCCCTTTTCTCCACAACCCCTCCAACATTTATTGTTTGTAGATTTTTAGATGATGGCCATTCTGATCAGTGTGAGGTGATACATCATTGTGGTTTTGATTTGCATTTCTCTAATGACTGATATGTTGAGCATTGTTTCATGTGCTTGTTGGCAATCTGTATATCTTCTTCGGATTAATGTCTATTTAGGTCTTCTGCCATTTTTGGATTGGATTGTTTGTATTTTTGATATTGCACTGCATAAGCTGCCTGTATACTTTGGAGATTAATCCTTTGTCAGTTGCTTCATTTTAAAAAATTTTCTCACATTCTGAGGGTTGTCTTTCCGTCTTGTTTAATGCTTTGCAAAAGCTTTTAAGTTTCATTAGGTCCCATTCGTTTATTTTTCTTTTTGTTTCCATTTCTCTAGGAGGTGGTTCAAAAAGGATCTTGCTGTGGTTTATGTCATAGAGTGTTCTGCCTATGTTTTCCTCTAACAGTTTTATAGTGTCTGGCTTTACATTTAGGTCTTTAATCCATTTTGGATATATATTTGGGTATGGCATTAGGACGTGTTCTAATTTCATTCTTTTACATGTAGCTGTACAGTTTTCCCAACACAACTTATTGAAGAGGCTGTCTTTTCTCCACTGTATATGCTTGCCTCCTTTACCAAAGATAAGGTGACCATAAGTGCATGGGTTTATCTCTGAGTTTTCCATCCTGTTCCACTGATCAATATTTTTGTTTTTGTTCCAGTACCATACTGTCTTGATTACTGTAGCTTTGTTGTATATTCTAAAGTCAGAGAGCCTGATTCCTCCAGCTCCCTTTTTCTTTCTCAAGATTGCTTTGGCTATTATGGGTCTTTTGTGTTTCCATACAAACACTACAATTTTTTGTTCTAGTTCTGTGAAAAATGCCATTGGTAGCTTGATAGGGACTGCACTGAATCTGTAGATTGGTTTGGGTAGTATAGTCATTTTCACAATGTTATTCTTCCAATCCAAGAGGATGGTATATATCTCCATCTGTTTGTATCATCTTTAATTTCTTTCATCAGTGTCTTATAGTTTTCTGCATATAGGTCTCTTGTCTCCTTAGGAAGGTTTATTCCTAGATATTTTATTCTTTTTGTTACAGTGGTAAATGGGAGTGTTTCCTTAATTTCTTTTTCAGAATTATTGCTCTTTGTGTATAGGAGTGCAAGATATTTCTGTACATTAATTTTGTATCCTACTACTTTACTAAATTCATTGATTAGCTCTAGTAGTTTTTGATACCGTCTTTAGGATTCTCTATGTAGAGTATCATGTCATCTGCAAACAGTGACAGTTTTACTTCTTCTCCAATTAGATTCTGTTTATCTATTTAGTTTTTCTGATTGCTGTGGCTAAAACTTCCAAAACTATGGTGAATAATGGTGGTGAGAGTGGGCAACCTTGTCTTTTTCCTGATCTTACTGGAAATGTTTTCAATTTTTTACCATTGAGAACAATGTTGACTGTGGGTTTGTCATATATGGCCTTTAATATTTTGTAATAGGTTCACTCTATGCCCAGTTTCTGGAGATTTTTTCATAAATGGGTGTTGAATTTTGTTGAAATCTTTTTCTGCATCTATTGAATTTATCATATGGTTTTTATACTTCAATTTGTTAATATGGTGTATCACATTGGTTCTTTTGTGTATATTGAAGAATCCTTGCATTCCTGGGATAAACCCCACTTGATCATAGTGTATGACACTTTTAACGTGCTATTGGATTCTGTTTGCTAGTATTTTGTTGAGGACTTTTGCATCTATGTTCATCAGTGATATTGGTGTGTATTTTTCTTTTTTTTTTTTTTTGACATTTTTGTCTGGTTTTGGTATCAGGGCGTTGGTGGCCTCTTAGAATGAGTTTGGGAGTGTTCCTCCCTCTGCTATATTTTGGAAGAGTGTGAGAATGATAGGTGTTAGCTCTTCTGTAAATGTTTGCTAGAACTCACCTGTCACACCATCTGGTCCTAGGCTTTCGTTTGTTGGAAGATTTTTAATCACAGTTTCAATTTCAGTGCTTGTGATTGGTATGTTCATATTTTCTATTTCTTCCTGGTTAAGCCTTGGAAGTTTGTCCTTTTTTTAAGAATTTGTCCATTTCTTCCACAATGCCTATTTTATTGGCATATAGTTTCTTGTAGTAATCTCTCATGATCCTTTGTATTTCTGCAGTGTCAGTTGTTACTTCTCCTTTTTCATTTCTAATTCTGTTGATTTGATTCTTCTCCTTTGTTTTTCTTTTTCTTTTTTTTTTTGCAGTACACAGGCCTCTCACTGCTGTGGCCTCTCCTGTTGCGGGACACAGGCTCCGGATGCTCAGGCTCAGTGGCCATGGCTCATGGGCCCAGCCGCTCTGTGGCATATGGGATCTTCCCAGACCAGGGCATGAACCTGTGTCCCCAGCATTGGCAGGAAGACTCTCAGCCACTGCACCACCAGGAAAGCCGGCCTCCTTTGTTTTTCTTGATGTGTCTGGCTTATTTTTTTTTTAATTTTGCTTATCTTCTCAAAGAACCAGCTTTTAGTTTTATTGATCCTTGCTATTGTTTCCTTCATTTCTTTTTCCTTTATTTCTGATCTGATCTTTATGATTTCTTTCTTTCTGCTAACTTTTTTTGTTGTTGTTGTTTTTGTTGTTCTTCTTCTGTCTCTAATTGCATTAGGTGTAAGGTTAGATTGTTTATTTGAGATTTTTCTTGTTTCTTCAGGTAGGATTGTATTGCTATAAACTTTCCTCTTAAAACTGCTTTTGCTGCATCCCATAGGTTTTGGATTTTCATGTTTTCATTGTGATGTGTTTCTAGGTATTTTGTGATATCCTCTTTGATTTCTTCAGTGATCTCTTGGTTATTTAGTAGTGTATTGTTTAGCCTCCATGTGCTTGTATTTTTTACAGATTTTTTTTCTGTAATTGATATCTAGTCTCATAGCATTGTGATTAGAAAAAGATATTTGATATGATTTGAATTTTCCTAAATTTACTGAGGCTTGATTCTTGACCCAAGATACGATCTATCCTGGAGAATGTTCCATGAGTCCTTGAGAAGAAAATATATTCTGTTGCTTTTAAATGGAGTGTCCAATAAATATCAATTAAGTTTATCTGGTCTAATGTGTCTTTTAAAGATTAAGTTTCTTTATTTAGTCTCACTTTTGATGAACTGTCCATTGGTGAAAGTGGGATATTAAAGTCCCATACTATTATTTTGTTACTGTCAATTTCCCCTTTTATGGCTGTTAGCATTTACCTTATGTATTGTGATGCTACTATGTTGGGTGCATAATTATTTACAATTGTTATATCATCTTCTTGAAATGATCCCTTGATCATTATGTAGTGTCCTTCTTTGTCTCTGGTGATAGTCTTTATTTTAAAGTCTATTTTGTCTGCTATGAATATTGTTACTCCAACTTACTTTTCATTTCCATTTGCATGACATATCCTTTTCCATCCCCTCACTTTCAGTCTGTATGAGTCCCTAGGTGTGAAGTGGGTCTCTTGTTGACATCATATATATGGGTCTCATTTTTTTATCCATTCAGCCAGTCTGTGTCTTTTGGTTGGAGCTTTTAATCCATTTACCTTTAAGACAATTATCAATATATATTTTCCTATTACCATTTTTTTAAATTGTTTTGGGTTTGTTATTGTAGGTCTTTCCCTTCTTTTGTGTTTCCTGCCTAGAGAACTTTCTTTAGCGTTTGTTGCAAAGCTAGTTTAGAGATGTGGAATTCTCTTATCTTTTGCTTGTCTGTAAGGGTTTTTATTTCTCTGTTGATTCTGAATGAGATCCTTGCTGTGTAGAATCATCTTCATTGAAGGCTTTTCCCTTTCATCCCTTTAAATATGTCCTGTCATTCCCTTCAGGCTTGCAGAGATTTTTCTGAAACTTCAGCTGTAAACCTTATAGGGTTTCTCTTGTATCTTATTTGTTGCTTTTCCCTTGCTGCTTTTAGTATTTTTTTAATTTAATTTTTGATAGTTTGACTAATACATGTTTTGGCATGTTCCTTCTTGGATTTATCCTGTATGGGACTCTCTGCACTTCCTGGAGTTGATTGCTATTTCCTTTCCCATGTTAGGGAAGTTTTCAACTGTAATCTCTTCAAATATTTTCCCACATCCTTTCTTTTCCTCTTCTTCTTCTTGGACCCCTTAATTCAAATGTTGGTGCTTTTAATGATGTCACAGAAGTTTCTGAGAATTTCCTCAATTTTTTTCACTCCTTTTTCTTTATTCTGCTCTGTGACAGTTATTTCTACTATTTTATCTTCCAGGTTACTTATCTGTTCTTCTGTCTCAGTTATCCTACTACTGATTCTTTCTAGAGTGTTCTTAATTTCATTTATTGTGTTGTTCATCATTGTTTGTTTGCTCTTTAGTTCTTCTAGGTCCTTGTTAAATGTTTCTTCTATTTTCTCCATTCTATTTTCGAGATTTTAGATCACCTTTACTGTCATTACTCTGAATTCTTTTTCAGGTAAACTGCCTATTTCCTCTTCATTTGTTTGGTGTGGTGGGTTTTTACATTGCTCCTTCGTCTGCTGCATATTCCTCTGTCTTCTCATTTTGTTTAACTTACTCTGTTTGGGGTCTCCTTTTCACAGGCTGAAGGTTCATAGTTCACATTGTTTTTGGTGTCTTTCCCCAGTGGGTGATTTTGGTTCAGTGGCTTGTGTAGGCTTCTTGGTGGTGGGGACTGGTGCCTGTGTTCTGGTTGATGAGGCTGAATCTTGTCCTTCTGGAGTGCAGGGCCACATCCAGTTATGTGTTTTGGAGTGTCTGTGAATTTATTATGACTTTAGGCAAGCTCTCTGCTCATGGGTGGGTTTGTGTTCCTGTCTTGCTTGTTGTTTGGCATGGGGCATCCAACACTGGACTTACTGGCCGTTGGGTTGAGCTGGGTCTTAGTGTTGAGACAAAGATCTCTTTGTGATCTCTCGTTGATTGATATTACATGGGGCCGTAGGTTTCTGGTGGTCCAATATCCTTGATTCAGCCCTCCCATCTTGAAGTCCCAAGCCCAACACCCTGCTGAAGCACCAAGACCCTGCCAGCCACACAGCTCAGAAGAAAAGGGAGAGAGAAACCAAAACACAAACTAGAAAACAAAACCAAAAATATGAACAGACAGAACCATAGGATAAATTTTAAAAGTAAACCTATAAAGAGAGAATCACACAAAGAAGCATACACATACACACTCACAAAAGAGAAAAAGGGAAAAAAATTATATATTAAAAAAAGGAAGAGAGCAACCAAACCAATAAACAAATCCACCAATGATAATAAGCACTAAATACTATACTAAGATAAACATAAAACCAGAAACAAATTATAAGCAGAAGGCAAACCATAAGTCTACAGTTGCTCCCAAAGTCCACCGCCTCAATTTTGGGAACATTCCATTGTCTATTCAGGTATTCTTCAGATGCATGGTTTTATCAAGTTCATTGTGTGGATTTATTCTGCTACTCCTGATGTTGCAGAGAGAAATTTCCCTTTCTCTCCTTTGTTCGCTCAGCTCCTGGGGTTCAGCTTTGGTTTTGGTCCTGCCTCTGCATGTAGGTCACCCACAGACATCAGTTCCCTGCACAGACAGGAGGGGGTTAAATGCAGCAGCTGATTAGGGCTGCGTTGCTCACTCAGGCTGAGGGGAGGGAGGGGCATGGTAGTCAAAATTGGATTGTGGGGTGAGCCTGAGGCAGCAAAGGCTGACATGACATTGCAACAGCCTGAGGCAAACCATCTGTTCTCCCGGGGACGTTGTCCCTGGATCTCGGGACCCTGGCAGTAGCATGCTGGGGGCTGTGGATAGTGACCTGTGCTTGCACACAGGATTCTTGGTGGCAGCTGCAGCAGTCTTAGCATTTCATGCCCGTTCTGTGGTCTGAGCTGATAACCATGCCTCACACCCATCTCTGGAGCGCACTGAGGCAGTGCTCTGCCTTCTGTGGGCACAATGGGAAGGAATCCCCTCCCCTTGTGCACCCCAAAACAAAGGTCTCTTGCCTCTCTGGCAGGTCCAGACTTTTCCCAGAATCTCTCCCTGCTAGCTCTGGTGCACTAACCCCCTTCAGGCTGTCTACATGCAACCAAACCGTGTCCTCTCCCTGGGATCTGAACTCCAAAGTCCAAGCCTCATCTCCCATCCCCCACCCATCCCAGCAGGTGAGGAGACAAGCCTCTCAGTCTGGAGTGCTGGTCGGCTCTGATCCTCTGTGCGGGAATCTCTCCACTTTGTACTCTGCACCCCTGTTCTTGTGCTCTCCTTCATGACTCCAAAGCTTCCTTCCTGCCCAACCCCCATCTCCACTAGTGAAGGGGCTCCCTAGTGTGTGGAAACTTTTCCTCCTTCACAGATACCTCCCAGAGGTGTGGGTCCCATCCCTATTCTTTTGTCTCTGTGTTTTTTTGTTTTTGTTTTTGTATTTTCTTTTGCCCTACCCAGGTACATGGGGATTTTCTTGCCTTTTGGGAAGTCTGAGGTCTTCTGCCAGTGTTCAGTAGGTGTTCTGTAGAAGTTGTTCCACATTTAGATATACTTTTGATGTATATGGGGAGGAAGGTGATCTCCACTTCTTACTCCTCCACCATCTTGAAGGTCTCTCTACATTACATTTTATTTGTAATTGAGTGAGACAAGGAGACTCACATGCATGGAACATGTAGCAAAATAACTGATGTGAAATATATTAGAATTCTTAAAATTTTTTCTCATATATAATTCTCCCATTAGGCCAGAGGCACCCACTGCCTCAAGAAATATGAAAATTATTTTAGAAAGGATATAAAGATACATTTTTAAAAAATTATTCATTTTGAATTCCAAAGTAGACTATTTTTAACAAAAAATGAAGATATTTGTATGAAAATCCTGGCTTTTAATTTCAAAAGCTGGACAATTCAAAGAGAAAATTATTTTCTCAGAATTGTCCAAATATTATGGTTCAAAATCTCAATGATTAAGGTTGAAAAATTAGATTATAGAATTTATGAAAGTTCACCATAAATTAGGGAGAGACACTATATCTGATAAAAAGGTAATGTTTACCATGGAGGAAGCAAGAAAATAACTACATGGGCATAGGAAGAAGATATAAATATTCAAAACAGACAAGACTAAGCCCCCTGGTCATTGGTCATATGGAAAGATAGAATTATGAAATTATGAGTTCAAGTAAAAAGCAGAATGGGTTTTTGTATCATTTTTTATTTAGAACTCTGGGAGAAAACATTGCAGTGTGTAACATGTCAAAATGAAATGGCTATAGGCCATTGTTCTCACATTCTAATGGAGGGTTTGCATGTTGTTTAGATTAAAAGGCTATCTGAGATTATTCTTTTCTCTATTTCACAGTGTTCTGGTAGGCTGCGGAAGAGAACCAGAAGTTTCTGCATGCTCTAAAATTGTAAAAGTATTGAAAGAGTACATGACCCAAATATGTCTGGTGTTAAGACAATGAGGGCTCTGTGATCCTTAAGAATAGAGTTCACAGCAGTGTCCAGAGATATCAACAGTCAATGTTAACACCTAACCAAAACTCAGGCAGGATCAGTTGCAACAAAATAGATAAGGCAGGGGTAAAGGGTGGCACCACAAACTAAGTGTGGTGAGACACCAGCAGAGATCAATGATGTTTCAGCTGACAGTGCACACACTCTTCTCAAGTCTTGATATTCTTCATGCATCCAAGCCCAAGTAGAAACCAGAATGGAGGGGTACAATTTAATATATGCTTATAATTATACAGTGTAAAGTTTGTAATTTGTTCACTAAAACTCAAAGGTGAAGAAATACAACTTTCTATATTTCCTTGATAAATGATGGCATAGATGACTCATGACAAAATAGAAAAGTAGAGAGAAGAGGAAATTTACCTTTTGGAATTACATCTCCTTTTTGTAATATTTGAACATATTTCAGTACTCAGGATTTCAATGGTAAAAAAGCAATGCATCTGGCTAATAAAAAAAATCACACTGATCTTTAAGGAACTGAGTATGTTAGACCTTCATGGAACACTTGAATTTTAAAGTGAAGAACACTTGAAAAGTGTACTAGTTTATATGAGGCGTTACTATGTAATCTTAGTATTTCATAATACAAGTAAAATATATTTAGCAAGAGAGCTCTGTATTGATGTACCTTATATCAAACCATATAAGGCTACCTCCCCTGCCTACTATGCCCCAGAAGAAATCCTGACCCTAAATGGAAGAATAATATATTTGCTTCTACTCTTCACAGGAAACAGAAGACCCATTTATCTGGGAACTTGAAGAGAAGTTAATGAAAGTCTATTCACAGTTTTGTGGCAGAACTGAGAGAATCAACAAGGCAGAGTGGGGAACCTGGCAACTAGCAACAAAAGGAAGGAATTACCATCGTGAGTTCTGAAGGGGCAAAAAAGAAATGGTAATACTGGAACATACAGCTGGAGCCATGGAAAAGAGGCTGCCAAACAGAAGTCTCTTTTTTTGTGCCATAAACCCCTTTGTCAGTAAAAATATATGAATCCCTCCTCAGAATACTACTTTTCAAAATATTTATTTTATTGTAGTTAGAACACAATATGAAATTTACATTCAACACATTTTTAAGTGTACAATGTTCTATTGTGACTATAGGTAAAATGTTGTTCATCAGATACATAGAACTTACATTAGTGCCAAAAATATAAAAATACTTAAGAATAAATTTAAGAAGGTGAACGACTTGTATACTGAAAACTACAAAACACTAATGAAAGAAATTCTTTAAAAAATCAAACAAATGGAAAGATATCCCACGTTAATGGATTGGAGAATTTAAAATTGTTAAAATGTCTATACTACCCAAAATGATCTACAGATTCAGTATAATCTGTATCAAAATCCCAATCACATTTTTTTGTAGAAATAGAAACAAACAATTCAAAATTTTATATGGATCCACAAAATGTCAGGAATAGCCAAATCAATCTTCAGAAAGAAAAACAAAGCTGGAGTCAGGGCTTCCCTGGTGACACAGTGGTTGAGAGTCCGCCTGCTGATGCAGGGGACACGGGTTCGTGCCCCAGTCTGGGAAGATCCCACATGTCACGGAGCGGCTGGGCCCATGAGCCATGGTCGCTGAACCTGCGCTCCCCAACGGGAGAGGCCACAACAGTGAGAGGCCCGCGTACTGAAAAAAAAAAGAAGATGGAGTCATCATACTTCCTGATTTCAAAATTCACTACAAAGACACAGTAATCAAAACAGTATGGAACTAGCATAATGATAGACATATAAACCAGTGAAATAGAATAGAGGGCCCATAAATAAATTCACATACACATGGTCAATTATTTTTTACAAGCATGCCAATAGGGAAAGCGTAGTCTCAATCTTAAATGAAGATTTAATTTTCATTCTAGTTATATACCTGTTTAAGCTTAATATTTCTGTCTTAGTAATTTGTATATTTCTAGGAATTTATTAATTTCTTCTAGGATGTCCAGTTTGTTGGCATATAATTATTCATAGTGGTCTCATATGATCCTTTTTTACTTTTGTGTCATCACTTGTAAAATCTCCTCTTTTAATTTTGATTTTACTTGAGTCTTTGTTCCTTTTTTCTTTGTATAGCTAAGGGTTTGTCTATTTTGTTCATCATTTTTTAAAAAAATCACTTAGTTTAATAGTTTGTATTGTTTTTCTACTTTATTTATTTACACTGTAATGTTTGTTATTTCCTTCCTTCTTCTAATGCTGAGCTTATTTTTTTCTGCATTTTTTAGCTCCATGAAAAAATTAAAAATGTGAAAGTAGGCTTTTTGTGTAAAAGCTTTCTTCTTTTTTTTAAAATTTAAGTATAGTTGATTTACAATATTATATTAGTTTCAGGTGTACAGCATGGCGATTCAGTATTTTTACAGATTATACACCATTAGAAGTTATTATAATATAATGGAATATAATTCCCTGTGCTATACAACATATCCTTGTTGATTATCTATTTTAACATAATAGTTTGTATCTCTTAATTCTATGCTCCTAATTTGCCCTTCTTCCTTTCCCTCTCCCCTTTGGCAACTGCTGGTTTGTTTTCTATATCTGAGTCTGTTTCTGGTTTTCATATACATTCATTTGTATTATTTTTTAGATTCCTCACATAAGTGATATCATACAGTATTTGTCTTTCTCTTTCAGACTGATCTCACTAAGCATAACATTCTCTAGCTTCATCCACATTGCTGAAAATGGCAGAATTTCATTCTTTTTTATGGCTAAGTAGTATTCCATTGTATATATACCACATTAGCAATGTTGAGAATTTGTTATTTGTCTGTAAGCCATCTGTAAGCCTTCTTTGGAAAAATGTCAATTCAGGTCTTCTGCCCATTTTTTGATTGGGTTGTTTGTTTTTGTAATACTGAATAGTGAAAACTTTTTTTTTTAATGTAGGCATTTATTACACTAAACCTCCCTCTTCAGTACTATTTTTGCAGCATACCAAAAGTTCTGGTATGTTGTATTTTTTACTTCTTCTTTGATATAGTAAGAGTGTGCCATCTAATTTCCACATATTTGTGAATTTTCCCCTTTTCCTTCTCTTATTGACTTCTAGTTTCATGCCATTGTGTTCAGCAAAGATACTTGGTATACTTCCAATCTTCCTTAAATTTGTTGATTTGTTTTCTGATATATCCCAGAGAAAGCTCCATGTGCACTTGAGAGAAATCTGCATTCTGCTCCTGTTGAGTGGGATGTCCTATATATGTCTGTTAGGTATATAAATTTGTTCAACTTCTCTGTTTCCTTATTGTTGTTCTATCCATTAATGAAAGTTGGGTATTGAAACTTCGAACTATTATTTTATTGTTGTCCATTTCTGCCTTCAATTATGTCAATGTTTGCCTTTTGGATTTAGGTATTTTGATGTTTGGTACATATAACATATGTGGTTATAATTGTTTCATCTTCCTGGTTGATTGACTCTTTTACAATTATATAATGTCCTTCTTTGTGTCTTATGACAGTTTTTGACTAAAAGTCTATTTTGTCTAAGTATAGCCACACTTCCTCTCTTTTGTTTACCACTTGTATGAAATATATTTTTCCATGCTTTCATTTTTAGCCTATGTGTGTATTTAAATCTAAAACGAATTCCTTAAAGACAGCTCATTTATTTTATATCATTAAGCCATTCTTCATCTTTTAAATGGGGAATTTATTTACATTCAAAGTAATTATTGATAAAGAAGGATGTACTATTGACATTTTGTTAATTGTTTTTTGTTTATCTTGTAGTTATCTTGTCTGTCTTTTTTCTCTTCCTATTTCTTTGTGCTTGGATGATTTTTGTATTGATACAAAAATCACTTTGATACCTTTCTTTCTTTTGTGCAGCTTCTATATTCTTTTGTGTGGTACCCTTGGGACTTGCATAAAATATCATATAATTACAGTAGTCTATTTTAAGCTGATAATACATTCAGTTAATTGCATTCTAAAATACTAAACTTTAACTTCCCCCTCCACTTTTATGTTACTGTTGTTACAATTTACATCTATTTATATTGTGTATATTGTGTATATTTATGTTACACTTAGCTTTAATACTTTTGCTTTTTAACTTTTATTCTGGTGTTAAAAGTGATATATCCACCACTATTACAGTTATACAGTATTCTGTAATTGTCTATATATTTACCTATACCAATAGGTTTAATAATGTCTTAAGCTAATGTGTTTCTGTTTAGCATACTATCATTTCAACTTGAACTCACTTAACATTTCTTTTTTTTTTTTTTTAACATCTTTATTGGAGTATAATTGCTTTACAATGGTGTTAGTTTCTGCTTTATAACAAAGTGAATCAATTATACATATACATATGTTCCCATATCTCCTCCCTCTTGCATCTCCCTCCTTCCCACCCTCCCCATCCCACCCATGCAGGTGATCACAAAGCACTGAGCTGTTCTCCCTGTGCTATGCGGCTGCTTCCCACTAGCTATCTTGTAAGACAAATCTATTGATGTTAAAGTCCCTCAGCTTTCGTCTGTGGAAGTCTTTAGCTCTCCTTCCTTTTTGAAGGACAGCTTTTCTGGGTAAAGAATAAGCGGGGGGGGGGTGTTGTTGTTAATTACAGCATTTTGGATGCATTATCCCATTTCTTTCTGGCCTGCAAGATTTCTGCTGAAAAGTCTGCTAAAAAAATATGGGCTTTCACTTGTGTGCAACAAGTCACTTTTCTCTAGATGACTTCAAAATTTTCTGACTTTTTCTTTCGACAAATTTTTAAAATTATTTATTTATTTGTCTGTTTGTTTATTTATTTATTTAATTTATTTCTTTAGGCTGTACCAGGTCTTAGTTGCAGTACAAAGCACTCCACCCACAGACCCTAATAAAAGCATGTTCTCATGTTCTATCACTCTTTCTGCACCCTGCCTTGACCTCTCTGTGTGGCCCCTCAGGGTATGCCTTGCATTTCTTCTAAGACCTATGAGTAATAAACTTCTCTTTCAATTTCTCTTGTGATCTGTTAAACCTTGGCTCATCATCTGGCAAACTGTGCTCCACTTAATAAATGTTAACTTAAAAGTCATAACAAGGGGCTTCCCTGGTGGCACAGTGGTTGAGAGTCCACCTGCCAATGCAGGGGACACGGGTTTGTGCCCTGGTCAGGGAAGATCCCACATGCTGTGGAGCAGCTGGGTCCATGAGCCATGGCTGCTGAGCCTGCACATCCAGAGCCTGTGCTCCGCAATGGGAGAGTCCACAACAGTGAGAGGCCCACATACCGCAAAAATAAAAAATTAAAAAAAGTCATAACAAGTACTCTTAAACATTTGTTGTGCACCAGCAATGTGTTAAGCTCTTTATACATATTTCAATTAATCTTGATTTTTGTAATTAATTGTGCATTTACCTTTTATGTCTGTAGTTAGAAATAGTTTAAATAGCTCCAGAATTACCTATAGTTAGAAATAGTTTTAATACCTCCAGAATTATCCTTTTATGTCTATAGTTAGAAATAGTTTAAATAGCTCCAGAATTAAATAGCTTATTCAATATTTTTCAAAACCAGCCTGCAAAATTCTCTGAGCCAGATATTGTTTAAGCAATAACCCTTTGAATATTTCCTACTTAATAGTCATGGGCTTAGGTTTTCTATTGCTTCTTGAGTCTTTTTTTTTGTAATTATTAATTTAATTATTTTATTTAAATTTGTATTAATGTCACAGAATAATTTACTTTTATTTCTTCTGTTTTTGGAGTATTTTCTTATTACCTTTTGTTTTTCATTGTTATTGTGTGTTTTTCTCTTCTTTATTCTGGAATATATTAGCTGATGATTCATAAATTTTATTACTTTATCAAAGATCTCACTTAGAATAATTTACTAAATTTACTAGTTTACTTTTTCAAGTGCAGTATTATATTTTATAATAGTTTACTTTTGTGTTCACTGGAGGTACAGGACATTTCAATTTGTTTCTGGATTTCTACAAAGGGAATATGTCCATTAATTTTTGCTGTTTTATACATATTTTTTTCAATTTTATTTAGGTGTATTTTGTTATTTTTCTTAACCTGAGCAGAATTAAAATTTTTATCTTGCAATGTTTAGTAAGGAATCTGTTTGAAGGCTGTAACTTACCTACTTTGTTTATCTCATATATGTTAATGGATTTCTGCATACCATTAAGTACTGATTTCAATTTACTCTTTAACTCAGAAGTTACTCAAAGGGAAGGTTTTCCCACACCATGTGTGGTTGGATATTTTTTTCTTTGCTTACTAAAAACTCAAATAATAATTCTCACCAGTTATATAAGACTGAAAACAAAAGCAAAAACAAAACCAAAAAAACCAAAAATCACTCTCATGAATGCAGTTAAAACTACTCATAATGCTTCTTCTTTCAGAAACTTGCACACATGTTTACAGCAGCAAATTATCTAGAGTAGTCCATTTACAGGAAGACAGCATAAAGAGCACCACAGATACATTTCCCAGTGAAAAAAGCAGAGCTCACTCATTAAAAAGAATAAAAAAGGAAAGAAAATCCAATTTCCAATCTTTGGAAGTTGTACTAATTATAAGAAATGTTTATTCAAGAAAATCTACTAAAACTTAAACAGAGATAGTCCACAGTATTTGAGAAACTTTCCTTCTCCACCAACTCCCATCTCAATTTGACAGGTATCTCCAAATCAGAGGTCACTGTATCTCACCTTGGGGGTCAGGTCATCAACATTTCTTAATCCTACAACTCCAATTGGAAGAAGCTAAATTCCTGGTAAGTGTGCTAAAGATGTGTGTGTTTCATACCTATGCCCAACTCCTATATGGGACAGAGGCTCTACCTTTGGTATAGCAAACCAAGAATACTGAGGTCCTAACTTCACTTGCCATTGCTCATTCTTAGAAAAGAAAAAGAAACAAAAGCACCCAAATTAGAAGGGAAGAGGTAAAATTGTCACTATTTGTAGATGGCATGGTACATTATATAGAAAACCCTAACATCTCCACTCAAAAAATATTAAAACTAATAAGTGAATTCAGCAAAGTTGAAGTATACAAGATTAGTATACAGAATTTTTTTGAGTTTCTATATATTATAATTTACTATTAGAAAGAGGAAGTAAAAAAGTTCTGTTTAAAATTGCATCAAAAATTTGAATATCTAAGAATAAACTTAATCGAGGAGGTGAAATACCTATACTCCAAAAACTAAAACATTAATTAAGGACATTGAAGATGAAACAAAGTAATGGAAAGATATCCAATGCTCTTGAATTGGAAGAATTAATATTGTTAAAATAGACGTAAATCCAAAAGCAATCTACAGATTAAATGCAATACCTATTAAAAAATGCCTATGACATTTTTACAGAACTAGAATAAATAAACCTAAACTTCATATGGAATAACAAAAGACGCTGAATTTTGCCAAAACAACATTGGAAAAAAAAAAGAAAAAGCTGGAATTATCACCCTCCCAGACTTCAAACTACATTAGAAAGTTACAGTAATCAAAGCATCATGGTACTGGAACAAAAGCAAACACATAGATCAATAGAATAGCAGAGAGACCCCAAAAAGAAACCCTCTAACCTACAATCAGTTAATCTCTGACAAAGGAAACAAGAATATACAATAGAGAAAGACAGTCTCTTCAACAAGTAGTGCTGGGAAAACTGGACAACAACATGTAAAGCAATGAGATAAGAACATTACCTCACATTATATAAAAAATAAACTCAAAATGGATTAAGTAGTTAAATGTATGATCAGAAACCATAAAAATCCTAGAAGAGAACATAGGCAAAACACTTTTTGACATAAATCCTAGCAATACTTTTCTGAACCCGTCTTCTAAGGCTAAAGAACTAAAAGGAAAAATAAATAAATGTGACCTAATCAAACTTAAATTTTTTTTTGCACAGCAAATGAAACCATTGGCAAAATAAAAAGGCAACACACTGAATGAGAGAAAATGTTTTAAGGTGATGCAACCAAGAAGGGATTAATCTCCAAAATATACAAAAAGCTCATACACCCCAATACAAAAATAAATAAATAAATAAAAATTTAAAAATTTAAAAATGGGCAGAAAATCTAAATAGACATTTCTCCAAAAAAGACAAAAGACATTCAGATAGCCAAAAGGCATATGGAAAGATGCTCAACATTGTTAATTATTAGAGAAAGGCAAGTCAAAACTACAATGAGTTTTCACTTCACACCACTCAGAATGGCCATCATTAAAAAGTCTAAAATAATAAATGTTGAAGAGGGTGTGGAGAAAAGGGAACACTCTTACACTCTTTGTAGGAATGTAAATTGGTACAGCCACTATAGAGAACAATATGGAGGTTCCTTAAAAAACTGAAAATAGAAGTACCATATGATCCTGCAATCCCACTCCTGGATGTACGTCTGGAGAAAACCATAATTCAAAAAGATACATGCACCCCAATGTTTACTACAGCACTGTTTACAATAGTCAAGTCATGGAAGCAACCCAAAAGTCCAATGACAGATGAATGGGTAAAGAAGACCTGGTATATATATACAATATAATATTACTCAGCCATAAAAAAGAAAGAAAGAATGCCATTTGCAGCAACATGGATGGATCTAGAGGTTATCATACTAAGTGAAGTAAGTCAGACAGAAAACGACAAATATTATATCACTTATATGTGGAATTAAAAAATAATGATACAAATGAATTTATTTACAAAACAGAAACAGACTCACAGGCATAGAAAATGAACTTATGGTTACCAAAGGGGAAAAGTGTGGGAGGAAGATAAATTAGCAATTTGGGAGTAACATATACGCACTACTATATATAGATAACCAACAAACACCTACGGTATAGTAGAGGGAACTACATACAATATTTTGTAATAACCTATATGGGGAAAGAATCTGAAAAAGAATATATATATGCAAATATGTGTATAACTGAATCGCTTTGCTGAACCCCTGAAACTAACACACTGTAAATCAACTAGACTTCAATAAATAAATAAATAAATAAATAAATAAATAAATAAATAAATAAAATACGAAACACTAATTCAGAGATACACACACCCTAATATTCATAGTAGCAGTATTTGCAATAGCCAAGATACGGATGGAACCTAAATAGTCATCAACACATGAATGGATCAGGAAGATGTGGCGTATATATATATATATATATATATATATATATATACACACACAATGGAATGTTACTCATCCATAAAATGAATGAATTTCTGCCATTTTCAGCAATGAGGATGGACCTAGAGAATGTTATGCTTAATGAAATAAATCAACAGAGAAAGAATAAAACTGCATTGTATCACCTTAAGTGGAATCTAAAGAATAATACAAATTAATGTATATGCAAAAGAGAAATGTACTCACAAATATAGAATACAAACTAGTGGTTACCTAAGGGGAGAGGGAAGGGTAGAGGGGCAAATTAGGGGTATGAAATTAAGAGATAGAAACTATTATGTATAAAATAGATAAGCAGCATGATATATTATTATATAGCACAAGGAATTATAGTCATCTTCTTGTAATAACATTTAATGCAGTATAATTTATTAAAATACAGAATCATGATACTGTACACACCTGAAACTAATATAATGTAAATCAACTATACTTGAATTAAAAAAAAAAAATGTCAGTGGTTCAAATTCAGCAACTAAGGACAGAGACTGTCAGAGTGAATAACAAAAAACAAGACTCAATTATATGGTGTCTATAAGAAATACCCTTTAGAGGAAGAGAGAAGATGGTGGAAGAGTAAGACACGGAGATCAACTTCCTCCCCACAGATACACCAGAAATACATCTGCACGTGGAACAACTCCTACAGAACACCTATTGAACGCTGGCAGAAGATCTCAGACCTCCCAAAAGGCAAGAAACTCCCCACATACTTGGGTAGGGCAAAAGAAAAAAGAATAAACAGAGACAAAAGAATAGGGACAGGACCTGCACCAGTGGGAGGGAGCTGTGAAGGAGGAAAGGTTTCCACACACTAGGAAGACCCTTCGCGGGCAGAGACTGAGGGTGGCAGAGGGGGGAAGCTTCAGAGCTGTGAAGGAGAGCACAGCAACAGGGGCACAGAGGTCAAAGTGGAGAGATTCCCGCACAGATGATCAGTGCAGACCAGCACTCACCAGCCCGAGAGGCTTGTTTGCTCACCCGCCAGGGTGGGTGGGGTTGGGAGCTGAGGGTTGGGCTTCGGTAGGTCAGAGTGCAGGGAGAGGACAGGGGTTGGTGGCGTGAACACAGCCTGCAGGGGGTTAGAGCACCACGGCTAGCTGGGAGGGAGTCCGGGGGAAAGACTGGACTTCCTGAAGAGGCAAGAGACTTTTTCTTCCCTCTTTGACTCCTGGTGTGTGAGGAGAAGGCATTAAGAATGCTGCTTAAAGGAGAACCATAGATGGGAGCGAGCCGTGGCTAACAGCGCGGACCCCACAGACGGGCCTGAGATGATAAGGCTGCTGCTGCCACCACCAAGAAGTCTGTGTGGGAACACAGGTCACTATCCACACCTCCCCTCCCAGAGCCTGTGCAGACCATCAACGCCAGGTCCCACGAGTCAGCTGCTCTTTTAACACTGCCCTGTCAGTGAAGAACAGACACCCTCCCACAACCTACACCCAGAGGCGGGGCCAAATCCAAAGCTGAGCCACGGGAGCTGTGTGAACAAAGAAGAGAAAAGGAAATCTCTCCCAGCAGCCTCAGGAGCAGTGGATTAAATCTCCACAATCAACTTGAAGTGTCCTGCATCTGTGCAATACATGAATAGACAACAAATCATGCCAAATTGAGGAGGTGGACTTTGAGAGCAAGATTTATTATTATTTCCCCTTTTCCTCTTTTTGTGAGTGTGTATGTGTATTCTTCTGTGTGAGATTTTGCCTGTATAGCTTTGCATTTTTGCAGCTTAATATTTATTTATTTATTTATTTATTTTGCAGTACACGGGCCTCTCACTGTTGTGGCCTCTCCCATTGTGGAGCACAGGCTCTGGATGCGCAGGCTCAGCGGCCACGGCTCATGGAGTTGGCTTATGGAATCTTCCCATACTGGGGCATGAACCCGTGTCCCCTGTATCAGCAGGCGGACGCTCAACCACGGCGCCACAAGGGAAGCCCTTTAATAATTATTTTTTTATGTTAATAAATTTATTTTATTTTATCTTACCTTACTTTATTTTATACTTTTTCTTTCTTTCTTCCTTTCTTTGCTCCTTTCTTCCTTTCTTCCTATCTTCCTTCCTTCCTTTCTTTCTTTCTTTCTTTCTTTCTTTCTTTCTTTCTTTCTTTCTACATTTTCTCCCTTTTATTCTGAGCCATGTGGATGAAAGGCTCTTGGTGCTGCAGCCAGGACTCAGTGCTGTGCCTCTGAGGTGGGAGAGCCAACTTCAGGACACTGGTCCACAAGAGACCTCCGAGCTCCACATAATATCAAACAGTGAAAATCTCTCATAGATCTCCATCTCAACACCAGCAACCAGCTTCACTCAACAACCAGAAAGCTACAGTGCTAGACACCCTATGCCAAACAACTAGCAAGACAGGAACACAAACCCACCCATTACCAGAGAGGCTGCCTAAAATCATAATAAGTCCACAGACACGCCAAAACACACCACCAGACGTGAACCTGCCCACCAGAAAGACAAGATCCAGCCTCATCCACCAGAACACAGGCACTAGTCCCCTCCACCAGGAAGCCTACACAGCCCACTAAACCAACTTTAGCTACTGTGGACAGACACCAAAAATAAGGGTAACTACGAACCTGCAGCCTGCAAAAAGGAGACCAAAAACACAGTAAGATAAGCAAAATGAGAAGATAGAAAACACACAGCAGATGAAGGAGCAAGATAAAAACCCACCAGACATAACAAATGAAGAGGAAATAGGCAGTCTGCATGAAAAATAATTCTTAATAACGATAGTAAAGATCATCCAAAATCTTGGAAATAGAATAGATAAAATGCAAAAAAACATTTAACAAGGACCTAGAAGAAGTAAAGTTGAAACAAGCAGTGATGAACAGCACAATAAATGCAATTAAAAATACTCCAGATGGGATCAATAGCAGAATAGCAGAGGCAGAAGAATGGATAAGTGACTTGGAAGATAAAATAGTGGAAATAAGTACTGCAGAGTAGAATAAAGAGAAAAACATAATGAAAAGAACTGAGGATAGTCTCAGAGGCTTCTGGGACAACATTAAATGTACCAACATTCAAATTATAGGGGTTGCAGAAGAAGAAGAGAAAAAGAAAGGGACGGAGAAAATACTTGAAGGCATTATACTTGAAAACTTCCCTAATATGGGAAAGGAAATAGTTAATCAAGTCCTAGAAGCACAGAGAGTCCCATACAGGATAAACCCAAGGAGAAACATGCCAAGATATGTATTAATTAAACTATCATAAAATAAACACAAAGAAAACATATTAAAAGCAGCAAGGGAAAAACAACAAATAACATCAAAGGGAATCCCCATAAGGTTAACAGCTGACCTTTCAGCAGAAACTCTTCAAGCCAGAAGGGACTGGCAGGACATATTTAAAGTGATGAAAGAGAAAAACCTGCAACTAAGATTACTCTACCCAGCAATGATCTCATTCAGATTTGATGGAGAAATTAAAACCTTCACAGAGAAGCAAAAGCTGAGAGAGTTCAGCACCACCAAACCAGCTTTACAACAAATGCTAAAGGAACTTCTCTAGGCAAGAAACACAAGAGAATGAAAAGGCTTTCAATAACAAACATAAAACAATTAAGAAAATGGGAATAGGAACATACATATCGATAATTACCTTAAAAGTAAACGGATTAAATGCTCCCACCAAAAGCCACAGACTGGCTGAATGGATACAAAAACAAGACCCATATATATGCTGTCTACAAGAGACCCACCTCAGACCTAGAGAAACATACAGACTGAAAGTAAGGGGATGGAAAAAGATATTCCATACAAATGGAAACCCAAAGAAAGCTGGAGTAGAAATTCTCATATCAGACAAAATGGACTTTAAAATAAAGACTATTACAAGAGACAAAGAATGACACTACATAATGATCAAGGGGTTGATCCAAGAACAAGATATAACAATTGTAAATATTTATGCACCCAACATATGAGCACCTCAATACATAAGGCAAATACTAACAGCCATAAAAGGGGAAATCGACAAAAACACATTCATAATAGGGCACTTTAACACCCCACTTTCACCAATGGACAGATCATCCAGAATGAAAATAAATAGGGAAACACAAGCTTTAAATGATACATTAAACAAGATGGACTTAATTGATATTTATAGGACATTCCATCCAAGAACAACAGAATACACATTTTTTCTCAAGTACTCATGGAACATTCTCCAGGATAGATCATATCTTGGCTCACAAATCAAGCCTTGGTAAATTTAAGAAAATTGAAATTGTATCAAGAATCTTTTCTAACCACAACACTATGAGACTAGATATCAATTAAAGGAAAAGATCTATAAAAAAATACAAACTCCTGGAGGCTAAACATTACACTATTTAATAACAAAGTAGTCACTGAAGAAATCAAACAGGAAATCAAAAAATACTTAGAAACAAGTGGCAATGCAGACAGGACGACCCAAAACCTATGGGATGTAGCAAAAGCAGTTCTAATAGGGAAGTTTATAGCAATGTAATCCTACGTTAAGAAACAGGAAACACCTCAAATAAACAACCTAAACTTGCACCTAAAGCAATTACAGAAAGAAGAACAAAAAAGCCCCAAAGTTAGCAGAAGGAAAGAAATCATAAATATCAGATCAGAAATAATTGAAAAAGGAATGAAGGCAATGATAGAAATAATCAATAAAACTAAAAGCTGGTTCTTTGAGGACATAAAAAAAAAACTGACAAACCATTGGCCAGGCTCATCCAGAATAAAATGGAGAAGACTCAAATCAATATTATTAGAAATGAAAAAGGAGAGGTAACAACTGACACTGTAGAAATACAAAAGATCATGCGAGATTACTACAAGCAACTCTATGTCAATAAAATGGACAAACTTGAAGAAATGGACAAATTCTTAGAAATGCACAACCTGTGAAGACTGAATCAGGAAGAAATAGAAAATAAGAACAGACCAATCACAAGCACTGAAATTGAAACTGTGATTAAAAGTCATCCAACAAACAAAATCCCAGGACCAGATGGTTTCACAGGCAAATTCTAGCAAACATTTAGAGAAGACCTAACACCTATCCTTCTCAAACTCTTCCAAAATATAGCAGAGGGAGGAACACAACCAAACTCATTCTATGAGGCCACCATCACCCTGATGCCAAACCCAGACAAAGATGCTCAAAAAAAATGAAAACTAGAGACCAATATCACTGATGAACATAGATGCAAAAATCCTCAACAAAATACGAGCAAACAGAATCAAACAGCACAATAAAAGGATCATACACCATGATCAAGTGGGGTTTATTTCAGAAATGCAAGGATTCTTCAATATACGCAAACCAATAATCGTGAGACACCATATTAAGAAATTAAAGGAGAAAAAACATATGATCATCTCAATAGATACAGAGAAAGCTTTTGACAAAATTCAACACCTAATTTTGATAAAAACCACACAGAACGTAGGCATAGAGGGAACTTTTCTTAACATAATAAAGGCCATATACGACAAACTCACAGCCAACATCGTCCTCAATGGTGAAAAACTGAAACCATTTCCCCTAAGATCAAGAACAAGACAAGGTTGCCCACTCTCACCACTCTTATTCAACATTGCTTTGGAAGTTTTAGCCACAGCAATCAGAGAAGAAAAGGAAATAAAATGTATCCAAATCAGAAAAGAAGTAAAGCTGTCACTGTTTGCAGATGACATGGTACTATATGTACAGAATCCTAAAGATGATACCAGAAAATTACTAGAGCTAATAAATGAATTTGGTAAAGTAGCAGGATACAAAATTAATGCACAGAAATCTCTGGCCTTCCTATACACTAATGATGAAAAATCTGAAATTGAAATCAAGAAAACACTCCCATTTACCATTGCAATAAAGAGAATAAAATATCTAGGAATAAACCTACCTAAGGAGACAAAAGACCTATATGCAGAGAATTATAAGACACTGATGAAATAATTTAAAGATGATACTAATAGATGGAGAGATATACCATGTTCTTGGATTGGAAGAATCAATATTGTGAAAATGACTCTACTACCCAAAGCAATCTACAGATTCAGCGCAATCCCTATCAAACTACCACTGGCATTTTTCACAGAATTAGAACAGAAAATTTCACAACTTGTATGGAAACACAAAAGACCCCGAATAGCCAAAGCAATCTTGAGAACGAAAAACAGAGCTGGGCGAATCAGGCTCCCAGACTTCAGACTGTACTACAAAGCTACAGTAATCAAGAGAGTATGGTAATGGCACAAAAACAGAAATATACATCAATGGATCAGGAGAGAAAGACCCGAGATAAATTCACACACATATGGTCACCTTATCTTTGATAAAGGTGGCAGGAATGTACAGTGGAGAAAGGGCAGCCTCTTCAATAAGTGGTGCTGGGAAAACTGGACAGGTACGTGTAAAAGTATGAGACTAGAACACTCCCTAACACCATACACAAAAATAAGCTCAAAATGGATTAAAGACCTAAATGTGAGGCCAGACATTATCAAACTCTTAGAGGAAAACATAGACAGAACACTCTATGAAATAAATCACAGCAAGATCCTTTTTGACCCATCTCCTAGAGAAATGGAAATAAAAACAAAAATAAACAGATGGGACCTAATGAAACTTCAAAGCTTTTGCACAGCAAAGGAAACCATAAACAAGACCGAAAGACAACCCTCAGAATGGCAGAAAATATTTGCCAATGAAGCAACTGACAAAAGATTAATCTCCAGAATTTACAGGAAGTTCAGGCAGCTCAATTACAAAAAAACAAACAACCCAATCCAAAAAATGATCAGAAGGCCTAAATAGACATTTCTCCAAAGAAGATACACAGACTGCCAGCACACACATGTAAGAATGCTCAACATCATTAATCATTAGGGAAATGCAAAACTACAATGAGATATCATCTCACACTGGTCAGAATAGCCATCATCAAAAAATCTAGAAACAATAAATGCTGGAGCGGGTGTGGAGAAATGGGAACACTCTTGCACTGCTGGTGGGAATGTGAATTGGTACAGCCACTGTGGAGAACAGTATGGAGGTTCCTTAAAAAACTACAAATAATATGTGCACTACCAAACATAAAATCGATAGCTAGTGGGAAGCAGCCGCATAGCACAGGGAGATCAGCTCAGTGCTTTGTGATCACCTGGATGGGTGGGATGGGGAGGGTGGGAAGGAGGGAGACGCAGGAGGGAGGAGATGTGG
>RJWK010019057.1:18701-32854 GCA_004363435.1 Platanista minor | reverse complement strand
CCCGGTCCGGGAAGATCCCACATGCCGCGGAGCCCTGGGCCCGTGAGCCATGGCCGCTGAGCCTGCGCGTCCGGAGCCTGTGCTCTGCCACGGGAGAGGCCACAACAGTGAGAGGCCCGCGTACCGCAAAACAAACAAACAAACAAACAAACAAACAAACAAAAAGAGATGTCAGCCCAGGATGAGGAGTGCAAACCAAGACCCAAGGCTCATGCAAGAGATGGGAGTTTATGGGCTTCCCTGGTGGCACAGTGGTTGAGAGTCCACCTGCCAGTGCAGGGGACATGGGTTCGTGCCCCGGTCTGGGAAGATCCCACATGCCGCGGAGCGGCTGGGCCCGTGAGCCATGCCTGCTGAGCCTGCGCGTCCGGAGCCTGTGCTCCGCAATGGGAGAGGCCACAACAGTGAGAGGCCTGCGTACTGCAAAAAAAAAAAAAAAAAAAGAGAGAGAGAGATGGAGTTTTAATCATGGCTCTTGCTGAATCTAGGCTTCTTTCACATTTATAAATGATCCGGAAGAGGAAGTTCAGAGTAAAGCTCACACATCTGTGGAGGACACAGAGCTGTTTGGGTAGCGAGGAGCCGTGCCCCAAGATGTGAGCTGGCCGACAAGTAGACCTGGCTTGGGTGTGAGCAAGGCAAGCCACTGCGTTTAGGTAGCAGTTACCCGAGGTATGAGATGGTGCTTCTCCGTGATTAGTGTTGGCAGGAAATAGCGAGGACCTGGGAGTCACTCCATTCACTCAATTAATTAAGCTCCTCCTATGTGCTGGGCTTTGTGCTCAGAAATGCACCTCCTACCCTTGAAATATCTCAGAGTCTGAGGAAGAAGAATATATTTCCAATGTAGTGGTGAAAGTAGACATGGAAGGAAATAGAGATAGACATACAAGGAAACAGAAATAGAGGCTAGCAGGGCTCATAGAAAGGTATTCTAAAGTACTGAGAGACCTCAGAAGACAGCCGCTCTGCTGGGGTCGGGGCCGGCAAGGGAGGATTCATTCATTCATTCCTCCCTTATTTAATGCACATTCCAAGGATTCACTGTGCGCCATATCCTGAAGGCACAAAGTTAAACAGTTAGGGAGCCTTGTTTCAAGGAGTTTCCAGTCCAGTGGTGGATATGGAGAAGTGAAGTGTGGGAGGGGCCGTGAGGGGAGATGTGTTATTCAGAAAGGAAGTTCTAGTAGGATTCCCCTCAAGAGATATAAAATCTTGGCTTAGACTTAAAGTCATCCTCTGAGTTCGTTAGACAGAAAAGAGAGGAGTTGTAGGTAATCCCACTGGAAAAAGCAGAGTGGGCAAGGCTTCAGCAGAGAGAGCTTCAGGGTATTGGGGGCAACTGCAGGGCTCCTGTGGCTGAAGCCAAGGCTTCGTGGGGCAGGGCAGGGGGTGGGGTACAGGGAGGGACAACATGGTGGGGGGAGGGTAACTGCAGGAGAGGCAGCCAGGATGATGGGAGCCACCATGGGCTGTGGCCAGGGATATGGGGAGGGCTGTGAAGGATCTTAAGTAAGACAGTGGCATGATCCAGGTTAGTATTTTAGGAAGATTATTCTGGCCTCAGTGGAGGATGGACTGGGAACTGGGGAGGAGAAGGGAAGGCGAAACCAGGAGCCAAGAGAACCTCTGAAATCACCCAACAGGCACTTATGCGTGGAGAATAGAATGAATGAATGGACCCACAATGACCTAGGGAGTGGGGTTGGCCTGGTGACATCAGCCAGTAAGACTTGGGAAATGTCATAGTCTCGCCAAACACACAGGGTGCCCTGTGGGAACAAGGCTGAGACCAACACCCAGAAGCTTCGCCAGACAGGAGCAGGGAAAGAGCACCGGAGGCGTGGGTCCTGGGCTGAGCCGTGGTTCCCTGACCTTGGACAATTGTCTGACCTGCCCATGTCCCCACTGGGACTGCTTCGAGAATAAAATGAGATAACATTGTTAAGATATTTGTAAACTACAGGGTCAGCACCTGGAGTGATGTTGGGTAGTTCTGGCTCTCACACATTAAGAGGTAAAAACCTCTCAATGGCTGGAGAAGCTCCAGAGACGGGCACTGGGGTGATTAAGGGGTTGGAAAGTGATTAAGGGGTTGGAAAGGTTTCTTTATAGAGACGCAATGAAAATATTAGAGCTACTCAATCTGGAAAGAATGAAGGGAGTCTGCCAAAGCTTGGGCTTTATAGCCCAGGAGTGGAGAGGGAGGCAGGCAGACTGCCTGTGTGCAAATCCTGACTCTAGGGACTTCCCTGGCGGTCCAGTGGTTGAGACCCCATGCTTTCACTGCAGGGGGCACGCGCGTGTGATCCCTGGTTGGTGAACCAGGATCCCGCATGCCTTGCGGCGTGGCCAGGGGAAAAAAAAATCCTGACTCTACAATTCGAGATCCTCCTAGGGCCTTGGGCAAGCTCCTTAGCATCTTTAAGCCTTAGTTTCCTCGATTATCTAATGGGGGATGATGACCCTGAACTGATTGCTGTGATTAGATGGCATAATGATGACCTAACTGTTAGGAGGATTGAATCACCGGTCGCTGGTAAAGAGCTTAGTACAGGGAGTGGCACGTGATAAGCACTGACTGTTAGCCATTAACAGGAACTGGGAAGCGGGTGTCTGTGCAGTTAGTCCCGGGATCCTGCAAGGCAGAAGAATACCTCCCTCATGCTTGAAGAAACAAGTTGTCGCAAATAAGGAAAAAGGTAGAGGGCTCTCCCACAGTGGATGGAAAGTGAGGAAATTCATCAGACGGAAAAAACAGCGTGGGCAGTCCTGGGCTCCCACCCTGCAAGTTGGCGGTTGAGGACAGTTAGGAGGTGGGGAACAGCAGCTCCGCACCCTGTCGTCTTCCCTGGGTCACTTGCACACACCAGTGCTTCATACTGATTTGCCACCTCGCAAGTCTCTTGGCTGTCAGTGAGGGACAGAGCACGTGGGAGCAAGGAGGTGGGGAGAGCCCTCAGCTTTGGCTGCTCTTACACAGAGAAAGTCTTTGCTGCCGAGACAACCCGGGACAGCTGTGCGGTCTCCAGGTCCCAGAGTGATCCTTGCACAGTGCATGCCCCAAACTACACATGGCACTAGGTTTATCTTCCCTGGGAGAGGAAGAGCCTTCTGCTGACACATAGAAATTACTCAGGTCGAATCTCTTGTGGCTTTTGCTGTCACCAGAAACCCTCACCTGAGAGGCAGCTGAATCACACCGCCTATCTTTAGTTGGTCTACTTTGTAGGGGTGGCAGTGTGGAATGTCGTTACTGCAAATGATACCAATCTCTGAGCTGAATTCCAGAGTGAAGCTGCTGCTATACGGATGCCATAATTACATGGAGCAGATCCTTATTATGCGTTTACTATATGCAAAGCACTGCATATACTGACAACACTTGCCCAAAGCCTAGAAAATAACCACAATCGATGGCAGTTGCATTGTGTGTTACATCTTTTATCTGTAATACTAACTCGGAAAGCTTATTGAGTGCTCACTGTGCACCAGGCACTGTGTCAATGAAAACCTCCAAACAACACTCTAAGTGTGATTGCCATTCTCTAGTGTCAGATGAGAAAACTAGGGGTTCGCCGTATGCAGTATATTACCCAAGAGTCCTATAACTAGTGGGTGGTGGAACAGGATCCAAATCCAGCTGTCTCTGCAGGCCATGGGTTCAACCACTAGGCTACACTGTCCTTTACCTCTAACAATAGCTTTGTGAAGTTAATGGTTATCATTCCACTTTTACAGATGAGATACCAATGCCCAGAGAGGTCGTCCCTAAGTCGCAGTTAATAAATAGCAGAGCCCAGCTCGAAACCAGATCCTCTGACCCCGTATTCAGTGTGTTTATTAGCGCAACTCCCATCCCTCTGTCAAAGAACGTCTGGGCTGCTAAGGGAACAGGCTTGCCAACACCGATGCCCATTGCTGATGGGGTTCAGTAGCAGGACCCCTGTTCTGGCATATTGCTCAGGCTGGTTGGGAGGAGCGGGGCGTTTTCTCCCCTTGAGGACACACTATACTATACCCTTAGTTACACCCACATAATGTGGTGGTGTGCTTTTGACCTAAACCCCCAAAGCTACAGAGACCTCCTCTCAGCCAGTGCTACGTGAGCTAAGAACACTTGACTAACAATATCACCCTCCCTGAGGAGAGGGGCCACATCCCACCCTTTTATTATGTAAAAGAAACAGAAGAAGGCTTTTCTCCAAAGGAGGCTAGGGAAATGACCCCAGAAAAGCTGAAACCTAGACTCTGCCTCAGTTCCACTTGGTAGTGTCCCCTTCTAGCAGTGCTTTGAAGGCTAACCTAGCGGGCTTCAAGATGATGACCTTGATGCTTGCATTTCGAGGTCCTAGTCCAAGCTCTCCCTCTGTCATCCTAGGGGAGCTGGGGGCAAGTTACTGGAACACAGAGCCCTCATTCTCCACCAGCAAGTTTCAAATGTTCACCCCTGTTATCAACCTCTTAGGAAGGTTGGAGTCATAGACACCTGTGAACCATGCTTTGAAATCCTAGGAGGAAAGACATCGTAGAAACTTATTTTATCATCAGTATCACTGAAAACGGTATATTAAGCACTGACAGTGTGATGATTGAGGTAGAGTTGGGTGACCATCAATATTTCGGTGCCTGGCGAAAGGGATGAACACCTGCAGGTCAGCAGGAAGAACTCTGTTTTGCACCCAGGTTTTGGGCCACTGCTGTTCAGAGCAAGTCCCTGCCTCCGGCTTTTTGGGAAAGCGCATGGTCTATTGCAGTGCTCCGCCAAGAGCAAAGGGCTTTTAAGTTACACCTGGCTACATTTACTTCATAGTTATCCTGTGAATTAGGTATCCCTTTCCTTAGATGAGTTAACTGGGTCCCCAAAAAGTGAAATCCCAATTCTCCTGCGCTAAGGGGCATCTCCCCCGTAGTCTTCCAGAAAGCTGCCTGGATGCTCCTTGGGAGAACGCTCCCACAGCCCTAGGAGCTTAGAAGCAACGAGGCGTGTCTTCTCCCCTCTTGGAGGGCTCCCCTCTGCCCTCCCAGTCCTCCAGTGTATGTGTCCACTTGGAGGTTCACTCCAGTCTGAGACCAGTTGTGGCTGATTTGGGAGAAGCTGGCAGCCTGGCTGGCAGCTGGCTTCAGGGCCACCAACAAAGCCCTCCTCCTGGTTCTAGCCTGCCCTATAATTAGGTGTTTTAATTGGGTGCTCTGTTTATACTCAGCCACAACTGTTGACGCTGGCTTAGGCCTCACACAAGCAATATCTGCCTGGCTGTAACCCTGTTCTCCCCAGGGAAGATGGTATTTACTATAAAGAGGATGAAGTCTGGGGCCGCACACATTCTGGCCTTCTGCAGTGGGTTGGGAGCCTGGGCTCACCTTCCGGGATGATCTTGGCTAATCCCAGGGCTCCACTTTCCCCTAAAATGCCACTTAAAGTCACTGGGCTGCACGTCACATCTGTCATTGCTGTACCTCCACCGAGATCATTGTGAGAAGCCTCTAGATGAATATTGGGAGTCATAGAGGTTTGGATCCAGGGTGAGACCATTTACTGAAACCGAAAGGAGTCAGCTCTCTGGAGGAAAGCCTCATTTAACTAAAATTCTGTTCCTTTGGGCTGAAATGATACCAACCTAAAGTATAACAAAATGGGGAAATGAAATTTTTATTATCATTACGTACTAAACATAAGGTATTTGAATTGTGTACGCTAAAACATGGAGTCCATTGAAGAAAAAGCATAGTCCACCTGTACAAAGCTGGTCGGACTGTCTTTTCAAGGCTAATCTTCTTGGCTTACCCTGTTCCCTATCTATCTGACCCTATTGGAACCCAGGCCTACAGGGCCAACCACGACATCCCCATCCCTAGGTTCCCCTAAGGAACCAAGTGCTGCCTAAGAACAACTCCCTTCTTTGAGTGTGGACCCGTGTGGTGGAGGAGCAAAGACACAGGAAACCATCAGAACAAGCCCATGCGGGAGAACTGATCATGTACAAGACAGGAGAGGCACTAAGAATGCCTGGGTCTGGGGCCTGGAGTTACAGACAGGGTGAACTAAGGGAGCAGATGCAGTGTGAAGAGGTGGGAGAAGCAAAGGCACAGGTGGGGCAGGGGCACATGTATAACAGGAATAATGGTTCTCACCTCAGGAACTGCCTATCTGCTAATCATGAAATAGGAGCTTCCTAAGCAAATGGGGCACGTAATCCTACCAAGTATTAGAAGATGGACATTGGTCTGGATCTTACAGGCAGTCAGGAGCCATTTTAGTCTTTGGAGCACCAGGACATGATAATAGTGGTATTTCAGCAGAAATCTTTCCTTGGACACGTGTACACGATGGATTGAAGTACAATGATCTCAAGGCAGGGGAGAGCCTTTGGATAAGGCAGGATATTCTTAAGGGTCGTGGCAGCGGGACTCAAAAGCAACTTGAGGGCAAGGTCAATGATGCAAACTCCTTATAGCTTCCAAAGTATTCTGTTATGTTATCCCACTTGGTTCATATAAACAACTCCTCGGAGAGAGTATTATCATTCTCATTTTACAGCTTACAAGAGAGATTCAAAGGGGTTGCCCCTGTGATTGAAATATGGACTAGAGCCTGGGTCTTCTCTTTCCCAGTCCTCTGCTCTGCTCCTTCCAATACATATACCGGCCTACTCTTGGTGGTGGTGGTGTTTTTGTTTGTTTGTTTGTTTGTTTTTGTTTTTTTCCGGCCACACCGCATGGCTTGCAGGATCTTAGTTCCCTGACCAGGGATCAAACCTGGACCCCTGGCAGTGAAAACCCGAAATCCTAACCACTGGACCACCAGAGAATTCCCTTGTTGTTGTTTTTCATATCCCTCTTAGTACCCAGGCTAGGGAAGCACCAATGGGGGCTCAGACTCTGCCTCTTAGAGAATGAACACTAGAGGAAATCAGAGCTTCTTGGAATAAGTATGCCGTGTAATTTTGAATTACTAGCATCATTGTACTGGCACTACCATATTCTCTGCCCTGTCTAACTTGCCTAACCATGAATTCAATAAATTCATTCAATAAATGCAGTGCCAAGTATGTGTCAGGCACTTCACTGGGTACTTGAGATCTAGGAATGAACAAGGTCAAGTCCCTGCTCTCGGGGAGCTTACATCCTAGTGCATCACTGTCCACTCGAATACTCTGTGGCGATGAGAATATTCAGATCTGTGCGGCCAACATGGTAGCCACCAGCACCTTAAATGAGGCCAGTGTGATGAGGAACTGAATTTTTAGTTTTATTTTACACGTGGCTAGTGGCTAGCATATTGGCCAGCACAGTTCCCATGGAATCTTTTTATGGACAATAGTAAGGGGAATTCCAAATTTACACTCAATTGCTAAGAAAGGCAGACTGCAGGGCGAAATAAGTCTTTTCCTCGGAATAATGGAGGCTGCTTTTCTAGCATGTGGCTGCCACTCCAGAAATGGAGATGGGCCTTTTAGCCTTCTCTCTTCCCCTCGAGGAAATTGTCTTCCTGACCAGCTAAAAATGGCATCTCATTTTCCTGAAGCATCATTCTCTTTGTGTCTTATCTACTGAACACAGAACAATAGTTGGAGGAACCCAACTTGTATTGCATCTGAGAGAGCAGCTGAAGGGGGTGGACAGAGCATGAATGGCTTAGAGAGAGAGAATATGGTCCTTTCCCGCTGGGATGAAGCACAGTGAGGCTTGAGGCTGTCACCTGTAGAGAGGGCTGCAGTTTGAAGTGGCCACTTTCCGTTGCTTTGGGTCTTTTCCCGCTGGGATGAAGCACAGTGAGGCTTGAGGCTGTCACCTGTAGAGAGGGCTGCAGTTTGAAGTGGCCACTTTCCGTTGCTTTGGGTCTTTGTAAGCATGACTCCTGTTTTGGTATCTGTTGTCAGTTCCCACTGAGGATTCTCCATGACCCCTTCCCTCCCTCCCTCGCCCCCCCTGCAGGCCACTCTTCACGATCAGCCCACACCTGGCACTTCTGTTTTACCCATCATTGTCATCTAAGGGGAAAGAAACGGCCCAACTTCCTCCCCCCCACCTCGGTGTATGAAAGGGAAGAGAATCCACAAGACACATAACTCACAGGCTATCAGAACTGGAAGGGGACTTTGAGATCCATCTAAGCCCTTTCCATTTTCTACGATCCCAGGAAGGTTAGGGATGTGCCCAGGGTCACACAGTAACAGAGCCAGGACCAGAACTGGCTGTCCCACCAGCTCAGTCCTTTTCCCAGGGATGCACAACGGACAGTCAAAGGGGCGGAAAGAAGACATGGATTGGAGCAGTGGATTGGGTACATGATGAGGATTTGTGAGTCCTGGGTTCCAAGTTGCCGCTGCACCAACTCACTGTGACCTTAGAGAAGCTGTTTTTCTTCTCTAAGCCTCAGTTCCCTGCTCTATGAAATGTAGAAGTTAGCCTCCGCGTTCACAGTCCGATGGTGAATAGGAGTTTCAGCGAAGCCCCGAGCTCTGAAGCACATTTAATGAAGTTAATACCCTCGGTCACCTCATGCTGCAGAGCACCGCGAATGCAATTTAATACACAAGCCCAAGGAACGTGCGGCCCCTTGCCCCACTCAGCTTTTCAATTTCCCACCTTGTCCATAAAAAAGACTCAGGTAGCAGTTGACTTTTTGACTTGTAGCCTTCTGTGGAAAGGGCCTGAACATTTTGTACCTTTTTTTTTTTTAAAGGAAAGTGAGGATCAGGTTGTGGGTTGGGGAGGTAGCTCGGGCTAGAGAATGTGGCCACTCAGAGTGATGGTCTGGCATCATCGAAGGGGCTTTGCCCAGCCAGCTTCAGAAAAGCCTCCCATGTCAATGAAAATGGTTCTGCAGAGCAGGGCATGCTCTCTGCTCCAGAATAATACCCTCAGCTCTTATCTTTCCCTCCCACCCCGAGAGGGAGGCTTATCAACCCAGGGGGAAGCAGGCAGGGGGAAGTGACTCACTCAGGATCCTCTTTTGAGCTGGGGACAGAGTCAACTTAGCCTTTGTCAACTGAGGCTCAAGGTCCTACGATTCTAAGACTGGATTTATATTTAGAAAAAGAACAGAGCAGAATGCACTTATGTAAACCTTATGGCTGAAGAGAAACCTGGTCCAAATGTAGGTAATTAATTAGAATCTGCTTTGGTTTTCTTACTCACTGATTAATTTGTCTTGTTTCCTTGGGTTCGGAGCTAATTTGAGAAATCCTTTGTATCCAAACACTGCAGCGCCCCTGTCCCGGTTACACACAACACAGGTGTTGCTGGGCAACTCGGGGGCTGGTTAAGGAAGAGGGTCAGTTAATTAGGACGGAAGGAATCAAGCCCCGCATTTCCGCCTACGATTACCTTGCGGTGGCCTGAGAGAATCAAGCGAGGCCCACTGCAGTTGGCGGTGACATTTGAATGAGGCAGTAAAAATAAACTGCTTGAAAAATTCTTAAGCGCTTTTGGCCTTGAAAGTCACGCAGAGAGCTACCTAGAGCTGAGTCAGGTCCTCTGGGTGCCTCGGAAATGTAGGACCACGTCTCTCGCTGGAGCCAGCGACTGGATTGGATTCTTAAGCTCGCACGTTTGTAAGCCTAAACCTAGTAACTAACGCTGCCTCCCTCTCTAAGCCTCAGCTTCCTCCTCTTTGTGCCCTGAGGATTAAATAAGCTTGTTCCGTGACGCTTCCTCCTTTCCCTGCCCTCTCCCCGCGGCACCCCGCTCATTTCCAGTGCCGAGTTCCTCCATCTCAGGCAAGGGTGCACGGCTGGCTCTGCAGACTCTGCCCCCTTCACACCAAGGGCGGTTCTCCCTCTTCTCGAAGGCTGTAGTGCCCCGGTGTGGAGGGCTGGAGTAGGGCCGGGGGGCAGCCCGGGGAGGAGGTCAAAGAAGGAAGCAGGACCCTGGGCGGGAGGGCTGCCCTGCCAAGACCACAACTGAAAGGCCTGAGGCAAACCAAGGGGTCCCCTCTGGTGCTGCTCCCTAAGAAGGGGGTCCCAAGGCCTCTCAGCAAAGTAGCACCTGCCCAGAGGCTGAAGAAGTGGTGCTAGATCAAAAGGAAATCGAGCCGCACGGTCTAAGCAAAAAAGGCAGAGCCACAGCCTAGCGATACGACAAGAGCACAGTTTGGAGACTTAGGAAACCTGGCTTCCTGTGCCTGTCATTTGCCTCAGCGGGTCTTACTTCTTCATCTGTAACATGAGAGGATTGATCTCAAAGGCGTGATATTCCATGAGCATCCTCAACATCATACCTTAATACGTACACTGTTAGCAGAATCTGAAATCACAGAAACACACAGACACACACACACATATACACGCTGTCACGCTCAGGGGTGCCCGATGCGGTCCTGGGTATTAGTAGACATCTGATAAATCTAGATATTCTAGGCTGTGGGATACTGGACAAATGGGCTGTATTTCTCTATCCATAAAGTTAGGAATTGCCTTCTGGCCCGTGTTTCCTTCCCTCCTAAGGCACTGGGGGAGGAAGGCTTGTGAAGTAGGCGGGTTCAGAGCTCTCAGAAGTCTAATAGGAAAGCAAGAGCTTATTTATTTATTTATTTTACATCTTTTTTGGAGTATAACTGCTTTACAATGGTGTGTTAGTTTCTGTTTTTATAACAAAGTGAATCAGTTATACATATACATATGTTCCCATATCTCCTCCCTCTTGCGTCTCCCTCCCTCCCTATCCCACCCATCCAGGTGGTCACAGAGCACCAAGATGATCTCCCTGTGCTATGCGGCTGCTTCCCACTAACTATCTATTTTACGTTTGGTAGTGTATATATGTCCATGCCACTCTCTCACTTTATCACAGCTTCCGCTTCCCCTTCCCCATATCCTCAAGTCCATTCTCTAGTAGGTCTTTGTCTTTATTCCCGTCTTGCCCCTAGGTTCCTCACGACATTTCTTTTTTTCTTAGATTCCATATATATGTGTTAGCGTACAGTATTTGTCTTCCTCTTTCTGACTTACTTCACTCTGTATGACAGACTCTAGGTCCATCCACCTCACTACAAATAACTCCATTTCGTTTCTTTTTATGGCTGAGTAATATTCCATTGTATATGTGCCACATCTTCTTTATCCATTCATCCGACGATGGACACTTAGGTTGTTTCCATCTCCTGGCTATTGTAAATAGAGCTGCAATGAACATTTTGGTACATGACTCTTTTTGAATTATGGTTTTCTCAGGGTATATGCCCAGGAGTGGGATTGCTGGGTCATATGGTAGTTCCATTTGTAGTTTTTTAAGGAACCTCCATACTGTTCTCTGTAGTGGCTGTACCAATTCACATTCCCACCAGCAGTGCAAGAGTGTTCCCTTTTCTCCACACCCTCTCCAGCATTTATTATTTGTAGATTTTTTGATGATGGCCATTCTGACCGGTGTGAGATGATATCTCATTGTGGTTTTGTTATTTATTTTTTTAAAAAACAAAAAACCAGCCTCTCCTGTGAGGCTTCCTCAGGGCCCCCAGGCCACCCAGGGTGGCAGTGTGCTTTCTACCCGTCTGAGGGGACGTCGCCTGATTCCCTGAGCTCTGGGGGCAAAGGCCCAGGGGACTGGACGACGTGGCAAAGGGGTGATTGGTCTGGGGGAGGGGAGTTAGGACAGCTCTCGCTTCCCGACATGTTTGGTCAAGTTCCATTTATGATATAGAAAGTGCCCGTGAAAGGGGAAGCAGGAAGTCATTTCAGGAAATTGGCCCGATCTCTCAGCAGCCTCACGGCGTTGGAACAGGCAGGGTAGAATTTCCTGGGATTTCAGCTGCAGCGTAAACCTCCCAGGCATCAGCCAAGAACTGTTCGGTCCAGGAGAATCCCATAGCGGCCTTAACCTGAGAGTGGGGGAGGGCAGCGGGCTGTGGCATTGGGAAGGGAACATAGACCTTGAACTTGCCACTTCTTGCCATTTCACATAACTGTAACAGAGCCCTGAAATCAGCCTCGGTTACCCAGGGGACTGAGCTCAGGGAGGTTAGGTCAGTTACCCGGGGTCTCGCGTCTTGAGAGGAGCAGTCGCAGATTCCAGCCCCGCTCTGTCCGACTCTGATTCTGTGTTCTGGCCGCTCCATTTACCTCGTCCCTTAAGTACCAACCTATGACTCTTGGCCAAGCGACAGCCTAAATCAGATTTAAATGGTGGCAGGAATGAGATGATGGGATGTATTCATGACAAAGGACTCAGATTAGCCAGGTTCAGTTGGTTCTGGGATGGAGGCCTCCCATCTCCTGCATTAAATACTGAGGTGCCTCCTTAATGCTGAGGTTGGTCTCACTAGCTTATACCAGCCAATGCTCAACTGATGTTACTTTCCTGCCTATTTTCCCTTTCCTGAAAAGCTGAACATCCATTCGTTTTTTATTACACCACACTAGAAACTTAGTGACTTAAAACACACGCATTTATTATCTCCCAGTTTCTGTAGGCCAGGAGTCCCGGGCTTAGCTGGGTCCTTTGCTCAGAGTCTGGTTGCAGTTAAGCTGTTGACCTGGCTGTGGTGTTATCTGGCGGCTCAACTAGGATCCACCTCCAACCTCATTCAGGTTGCTGGCAGAATTCATTTCCTTTTGATGTAGGACTGAGGGCCCCAGTTTTCTGCTGGATGTTGGCTCGGAGCTACTCTCTGGTCTTAGAGGCCACCGACATTTCCCTGACATGTGACTCTCCCCATAGCCAGTTCACAACATGCTGCTTCTTCAAGGCCAGCAGGGCAGTGAGTTACTTAGAGTCTTATATGTGTATCACAGTGGAATCACAGAAGTGACATCCATCACCCTCGCCATATTCTATTGAACAGAAGCAATAGAGTTGGCCAGACCCGTATTCTATTGGGTCTCACCTACACTCTGTGGGAGAGGGTTATACAGCGGAGTGAATACCAGAAGGCAGAGATTACTAGGGTGTCACCATAGACTCTGTCTGCCACATATCTAGACCTTTAACATCTTCATGAAGTTCACCTTTTAAAAAATTTATTTAACACCTACTCTGTGCCAAATACTATACCATCTATTAGGACTGCAGAGAATGTAAGAAATGGTCTCAGCTTCATATAGGTCACAGTCTATTGCACAAGACAGATCATTTAAATATAATGCAGGAGGCGCTGGGGTACAGCCACGTACGGGATGTTCTTGGTGCCCAGACCCGTCAGGGATAGTTTCCAGAGGAGACAAACACTTCACTTCCATGTGGAGTGTTAAAGCACAGGTAGGGGGCTTCCCTGGTGGCGCAGTGGTTGAGAGTCCGCCTGCCGATGCAGGGGACGCGGGTTCGTGCCCTGGTCCGGGAAGATCCCACGTGCCGCGCAGCGGCTGGGCCCGTGAGCCGTGGCCGCTGAGCCTGCGCGTCCGGCGCCTGTGCTCCGCAACGGGAGAGGCCGCAGCAGTGAGAGGCCCGCGTACCGTAAAAAAAAAAAAAAAAAAAAAAAAGCACAGGTAGGAAGCAGCCAGGTCAACCAAGGGTAGGGTTGACCTTGCAGAAACAGGAACACACAGGAGGAAGGTTTGGAGTGTGAGACAAGATCCAGGGAACAGCATGCTTGAGGGTGAAGCTGAAGAGCAGACAGGACTGAGGCCATGGAAGGTGCAGGGTACACGATAAGGAGTTTGTACGTGTTCTTAGAGGTGACAGTCTGTAGTAATAGGATGGGCAAGCTTTATATTGAGCCCTGAGTGGCAGCAGGTGTCTAAACTAGCTCCCCCGCTTTGCTCTGAATCCCTGCGGCCCTTACTGACACCTTTTGCCCCTTCCTATCACGGGTACAACTACACTGGTTGTCACTCACACAGTGGACTCCAAGACTGTCCAGTTCTTTTGCCAGCTTGGATTTTGGCCTCCACAAATACCTCTTTTTTTTTTCCTAGTGTAAATTACTCTTTTTTTTGAGAAAATAAAGTGGATTTTATATGCATTTCTCATATTCTATGCTTTAACTTTTTAAATTAAACCAACAATGTAACAATAAAGAAAAGAAAAACTAGGAAAGAAAAGATTACTCATAATCCATCACCGTAATACAACTTCAATGTCTTTTTTTAAATCTCCTATTCTTATTTTTCTTATTAAAGTACAGTTGATTTACAATGTTGTGTTAATTACTGCTGTACAGCAGTGATTCAGTTATACATATATATACATTTTTTTTTTTTACATTCTTTTCT
>RJWK010019057.1:0-18601 GCA_004363435.1 Platanista minor | reverse complement strand
ATTTGTGTCATATTTTAGATTCCACATATAAGTGATATCATATGGTATTTGTCTTTCTCTTTCTGACTTACTTCAGTTAGTATGATAATCTCTAGCTGCATCCATGTTGCTGCAAATGGCATTATTTCATTCTTTTTTTTATGGCTGAGTAGTATTCTATTGTGTATACGTACCACATCTTCTTTATCCATTCATCTGCCGATGGACATTTAAGTTGTTTCCATGTCTTGGCTATTGTGAATAATGCTGCTGTGAACATAGGGGTGCATGTATCTTTTTGGATTACAGTTTTGTCTGGATATATGCCCAGGAGTGGGATTGCTAGATCATATTTTTAGTTTTCTGAGGAGCCTCCATACTGTTTTCCACAGTGGCTGCACCAACTTACATTCCCACCAACAGTGTAGGAGGGTTCCCTTTATTCCACACCCTCTCCAGCCACAAATACCTCTTGAAATAAGTGGCAGCAGAATGGGGTTGGCTCTGGTAGAGTTTGGGCCGCACATAAGACTCAGTGGTGTCCCTCTGCCTTACATCCTCCTTCAAAGGTCCACCCAAGAATCCCATGATAATAACCCATCCTCCTGGTAGAAGACCCTCAGCTTAATTCTTCAAATCCAGGGCTTATTTTTGTTTCTCCATGTATTCCTTTGGAAACTGACCTCCATCCTTCAGTGGAGGGAGAGGCATGGGGTTGGGGTGGGAAGGAGGGATGCTGGCCAAGAACATGAGTTTGAAAATAAGACCCTTTTTGATCCCAGGCCTGTCTTGAACAGTGTTCTTAATCTTTCTACACCACAGTTTCATCATGTATTAAGATGCAGGCAGTAGTACCCACTCCACCAAATTGGCTTAAGGATCACGTAAGCTGATACCTGGAAATGCACAGTACATACCAGGTGTTCCATTAAGGTTGGCTTCCTCCTCTTCCTAATATCTGCTTGTTGAAGTGGTCATGGGGTGACTTCCCTTAAGGACAGGAGCCATGGTTTCCTATCTTTATATTCACAGCCCTCAGCATAGTGTCCGGCAACAGATGTGGACACGACACGTGCTGGTGAAGGAATGTTTGAGTGAATGAACAAACAAATGAACTGTCATGAGTCGGACTGAGAAAGCAGTGTCGTCGTGTTTTGTAGCAAGTTCCCATGGAAGACCGTTACTGCACTTTGCCTCACTGTGATCCAGAAACAGTGGCCGCACTGGTCCTGACGTCCATCTGCTCTGAGGACGTGTGGCCTGGCGGCTGAGCACACACTTGAATGCCACACCTTCCTCTTCCTGGCCACATTCTGCAGCCTCTCTAAGCCTCATTTTTCCCACCTGTTCGGTGAGGGAAACAAGGGCACCTACCCCAAAAGAGCTAGGGATTGAATGAGATCATTTCTATTTAAAACGTTAGTACATTGCCCGGCTTCTAGTAAACACTCACTACATCTTAGCTAAGAGATCACTTGTGTGACGAGGTATGTGGTGACGGTGTATGGCGACAATGGCTCTGTTTGGTCTGTACTTTTCTCTGACCCACAAACGCTGTGAGTCAGAGCCTCTTAGGAAGATTTGGGCTGAAACCATTTCAGAAGGACTAAAAATCATCCGTGTTTAAGTATTTTTAGCTGATTCTAGTGGCTTGGAGAGGGAGGAGGTGGAAATGAGAGAAGGAAAAAAATTAATCTCTACAACCTGGAATGATTCCTCCTTTTTATCTGTTTGTCCCAGATCCTTTTTGGTGGGGTGTGGGTGGAGCTGTTCCCTCCATACGCGTTAAATCCCACCTGCCAATCATTGCGGCCGAAATTAACCTCATGGGCCCAGTCGTACCTCAGAGCTCTGGGCAAGAGAAAGCGGGTCAGAGTTCGAGTCACCCCTCTGCCATACGCTGCTGTGTGAGCTGAACAAGAATTTGAACCTCTCTGTTCCCTCCTTCTCATCTGTGACATGAAAGTAACAAGGATGCTGTGCCTACCTCTCAGGGCTGTTAGGAGGACCCAGGAGTGATCATATAAAAGTCTTGAGCAGGGCTTCCCTGGTGGCGCAGTGGTTGAGGGTCTGCCTGCCGATGCAGGGGACGTGGGTTCGTGCCCCGGTCCGGGAAGATCCCACATGACACGGAGCGGCTGGGCCCGTGAGCCATGGCTGCTGGGGCTGCGCATCCAGAGCCTGTGCTCCGCGACGGGAGAGGCCACAGCAGTGAGAGGCCCGCGTATCGCGAAAAAACAACAACAACAACAACAACAACAACAAAAGTCTTGAGCAAAGCTTCAGCACTACTGTCGTGTTTATCGGTGAGCCCCATCCTTCTCCGCGGGCCCGTCCTACCTCCCTGAGAACAGTCACTTCTCGGCTTCCTGTGTCTTCCTGCAGGAGCTTTCCTGCCTTCCACACACCTCGGAGCACTTCCGCATTGGGCCGCCGGCCTGAAAGGTGTCTGGGGGCTCCCTGTGGCTCTGTATTAACCTTCCCGCCCTCGACAGCGCTGCTCTTTTATGCAGTGGACACCTTTGCCCCCAAACCAGCTGGACTTCCCTCTGCAGGGATGCAGAGACTGTGCACAACAGACACTGCCCTTCCAGGGGTGCCTGATTTCCATGGTTTTCTATAGAACCCATAACCTAGAAACAGAATTTTCTGGACTGACAGAGAGTCAGAGACCGAAGCCTTAATGTGAAACTGAACCGAGTGGCCACTTAGAGCCCAAACCTGCATTCCATCCTCAGGTCTCTCGTAGAGGAGGAAAAGTGTATGAAAGTACGCAGAAATGGTAAAGTCCCAGAGAGGAGAGAGTCATCAGAATATAAATCTTGGCCATTTTTACTGAGCAAGATTTATAGGCAGGGGAGTGGACCAAGTGTCACTACCACATTCGTGATTTCCTTTCGTCTGATTCTGGGATCCTTGGGTCGCCCGTTTGCTGTGTGTCCTTGGGCAAAACAGAGGCAGCTTCTCATCCTCTGTTTCTCAGGGAATAATAATAGTTCAGCATGTACAGTGGATTGAACTTGTCACATTTGTACCCTATTCCCTTGGGAGGTGGTTCAGCTAGTATTTCTCCACGGCGGGGCGGCGTGGGGAATAAAGACCCCATAGGGAGCACTAGTAACAGGATCTCAGAGGAGGAAGGGAACCCTGGCCAGTCTCTCCCCAGTGCCTGATAACCATAGACACCCAGATCGGGGCTGGCTATCCCTCCTCCCCCTTGGATTCTTTCAGTGAGCAGAAACTCTGTCCCTTCCTTGCTTAGGGCCTCTCAGTGACTCCCAGCTTCCTTCCTGATGGAATCTGAACTCCCCTGCCTGCCTGCCTCCCGACACTCTGGGCTGTGTCCCCCCTCAGTGGAAGCTCTCCAGACAGCCACACATCACTGGCTGGTTTTCCCTTTGTGCCTTTTCTTGTGTTACTGCCTTATCTGGAAAGCTTTTCTCTCTTCCCCCAAATCTCATGTACTCCTCAAGACCTTCCCAGATGGTTGGAGATTGTTTTAGCAGAGAGGGGAGCTGGGTCTTCTGGTGCCCAGTCTTGAAATATTCCTGTTAGCATGGAACTTAGAGACATTTATTCTGGGAAAATTGCAAAGATTGTTAGGTAATATGCAGAGGCATCTGTACAGATGTTAGTTTTAAGTACCTAGTATATGCCAGATGCTGTGCCGAGCTCTTCAAATACATGATCTGTTATTGATATTAGTCATCATTGTATCCTGCAGAGTAGGTACCATTAGACCCATGGAAGAGACTGGGAAAGTGAATCCTCAGATTAATTAACTCGTCCGCAGTCCCACAATTAGTAAGAGGTGGGCTCCCAAGAATGTGCTCCTTTTACACGGCAAACACTCCCTTGTGCCTCCGTGCAAAAACTCATTGATCTTAGGGTGAGGAAAGGACTTGTCTAGTTCCCAGGGAGACTTAGAGGCAAAGAGAAATGTATTTTCTTATGTCACCACCCATGGTCTAATGGCTGGTTTCCCCATTACAGATGGCTTCCTCCTTAACAGCAGAGGCCAGAGCCCCAGCCCCTTCTTAGCAGGAACAAAACAAGGCCTCTCTACACGCTGCTGGGCCCACCACATAAAAATACCAGGGGACCTAAGCAGCATTTTCCCTGCTAAGCACCCCCTGCGGAGAGCGGCCTAATAGGCTCTCTATGGGTTGGAAAGTAGAGCCTTGTCGATAGGAGAAAAAGAAGGGCTTCACCGCAGGTTGAAGTTCTTCCACTGGAAGGCCTTCTTAAGCCCCCAAATAGCTCAGCACTTTTTTTTTTTTCCATCTCTGATTAGCTTCATGTAAAAGCCCACAGCTTTTTCTTCCCGTTGGTCGGCCTTTTGGTGGTAGCATCCCCAGCCCCCTGGCAGGCCTGCTCTATCCCATTGATTGTTAGATGCATGGCTCTCAGGCCATTAGCCCCGGCCAGCTGAAAGGGTTCACCGCCAGGAGACTGATTGTGAAATTGGGTCTTTATGATCAATATGTAGTCCTCCATTAGGTTCATTTCCTCTGAAGGAAATGGGTCGGGCCATTAGGGTTTCTGTGGATTGATGGGCCTCTCACTGCCCCCACTTCAGTTTCACAGGGAGGAGACCAGAGCCAGCAAAGACTTCAGAGATGTACTTGCTAGACTGAACTGCCCAGGCTCTTTGGAAGCCTGTCTAACTGGCCTTGGTGACCAAAAGTAGCCAGAATCCCATGTGTGAAAGTGACAGAGTAAATGATTTTGTTATATAGGAAAAGAGTGATCAACTCCACCAGGTACAGAAAACATGGCATAAGTTTGGGCACAGTTGGAAGGACTTTCCGAGCACAAGGGCTATTAAGCAAACAAGAAACATTGTTGAATCCTCTTTTCTTAAGGTCTGTAAGAACAGGAAAGATTCGTTCAAAGATACAACCTTGAAGGAAGTACAACCTTGTCTGGTCCTAAGGAGGAACGGACAGGATGGTCTCAAGATCCTTTGTCGCCACAGACACTTGTTTATCACTTTTAGTTGCTTCTGAGGACCTCAAAACACTTTATAAATGTCCCATCTCTCTTTCTCAACCTCCGTGTGGGCACTTGCATCACCTCCTCTTTGGAGATGAAAAAGCTAAAGCTCCAAATTGGGAAATGACTTCCTTCAGGGAAATGGCAGCTGCAAACCAGCGCCCGTGTTCCAGCTGCAAGGACCCACTGGGGCAACAGTATTCGGCCTGTCCTTTATTTTTATGTAAGTTTTACTAAAATACCACCACTGCCCGCTCCTTGGCTTGCATAGCTCTTAGCTGCTCCTCAAACGCTCCCCCACATTCATTTGGCCTCCGATCATCAATTAAAAGTGGGATTAAATCTGTAAGGATCTTATTGGCCACTGGTAGCCAAGAGGGTAACCATATCAGAAACTGAAGTCTCGATTAATAGGCAGTAATTGGTGAGGGGGCTGCAGGATGTGAATTCAGGGGGTTACGCTGGTTACTCTAGAAGCATCTCCCATCGCTGGCCATTGGGGAGCCTGGACTCCTGTCTGCTCTGTATTTTGTGTTCATCCACCCCATCGTCATACCCTACTGATCCTGATGGGGGGGGCTGTGCTCATGGGGGATACTCTCCCTTGCCGTGAAGTCCCATTACAACCCGGAAGGCACCCCAGATCTCCAGGATCACGCCCAGTGAGACGTTTAGGGGCCACTTCTCCCTGGCTTTCCAGAGAGGATGGAGTTTGGAGGCCACTGACTGAGATGCTGCCCAGGGTTCTAGGCTCGTGCTTTGACTACTCAGTATACTCCTTTGACTGATGCAGACTTTGGTCACTGCCTCCAGAACCAGACCCTGGATTGGGACCACCACAGAGGTGACTGGACAGCTGACCTGTCAGGGTAGAGCCACCCAGATCCAGGGAGGCTCCTAACAATACCGGCTTCACCATTTGTCATGAAGCTTAACGTCTAAGTGCCTGGTACATGGAAGGCCTTCAGTCATGGACTTCCTTATCCTTATTTTTTCTCCTACTAGAGAACAAAGATGCAGAGTTACCAGCTTGCACTTTGTTCTCAGGATAGCTGTCAGCTGCAGGCAGGCTCAAGCTGCCTCAAAGCATCCATAAAGAAGCTGGCACTGGGACTTCCCTGGTGGCGCAGTGGTTAAGAATCCATCTGCCAATGCAGGGGACACAGGTTTGAGCCCTGGTCCGGGAAGATCCCACATGCTGCGGAGCAACTAAGCCCGTGGGCCACAACTACTGAGCCTGCGCTCTAGAGCCCGTGAACCACAACTACTGAGCCCACGTGCCACAACTACTGAAGCCCGCGTGCCTAGAGCCCCTGCTCCACAAAAGAGAAGCCACCGCAATGAGAAGCCCACGCACTGCAATGAGTAGCCCCCGCTCAGCGCAACTAGAGAAAGCCCGCACACAGCAGCAAAAATAAATAAATAAATAAATAAATAAATAATTTTAAAAAAAGCTGGCACTGAGCAGGTAACTCTTCATGGAGCACAATAAAAGCCTCTGTATTTCCACCTAAAACCACATTACAAAGCACCGTCTGCTTTGCAGGTACACCCTAAAAGAACTCCTCAATTTGGCTTAGTGGCACCAGTGTGGCCTCTTTATATGACTAGACTCTCCAACCAAGAAAAATAGAAGTTGGATTCTATCTGTTTGCCCTGGTCTAGTGCAGATCCTGGAAAAGGAATGAGGTATGTGATTAATTGGGTCATCTTTTAATTGAATTCACCGTATTAGATGTCACACATGTAACAATTGGGTATCCTGGATGTTGAGAACGTTTTTTTTTAAATCCTATATTAGCTTCAAATGTTTCTAAAAATTGAGATTGTCTTAGCTACACAAAAGAAAGATATTATTTAACTTTGGTTGCACAGGGAGCTTTACCCACTTGGAGGATTACCTACTTGACCCCTTGTCTCTTTTCCTGCACAAATAAGTCCTTAGTCACAGAGAACCAATGCACAGAGCAGATGGGATGCCAAGGCCATGAGCATGCATCTACCAGCAAACCAAAGCCAAGGACCGAACAACTTCAAGTAACTGGAAAGTTCAACAAATTCGTTTTCTACTTAATTGAATCGAGGTCTTACTATTTTGAGGAAATATATTACTATTTACATTAGTATATATGCTGCCTGTTGTTTTTCACTACAGGTGTCAGATATTTGAGTTTTGTCAAGTGCAATAAAGTAAGGGATTAACTCCCCTCTATGAGTGAGACATGAGTCAGCCTGGAGAACCTGGGGGTCTGGGTAACCTGTCTGCTTAAGCCAAGGATGGCTTGAGTATTTAATGACCTCAGTATTGAACAAGTTTGGAGCTGAAGGTATTCCTTAGACAGGAAATAGTAATTCAATGGGGAGCCTAAGAGAAGTGTCTGGCTTCCAAACAGAGACAAGGAATCACAGTCAAGCTAACAGAAAGCTTTTGGGATATGGTACCCTAAACCAGACCCAGAGTCTGTTAATGATACTTGGTCTAGATGTAGTTAGTCCAGACCCCCAGATTCTTCCGGGGACAGTAACAACTCATCACCCATTACCACCCCAGCCCAAACTTGTTTCTACCCTGCATTCTGACTCAGGGCTGTCTGCGCCATCCACGTAGGCCTTCAAGCTACAGTTGCTAACCCGTCTCCAAGCTTCATTCAGTCAACAACCCAAACATCTTTCACAACATCCCCATCCTCATTATAGTTCAAGACTCAGTGTCCCTCTTCTGATTGATTGTCAAGGTCTTTTAAATAGTCTCCAGCATACGGTTTGTCTCCCTTAAATGTGACCCTCACAGGCAAATCTGACCATGCCTTCATTGTTCCCCGCTGCATAAAACAGTCAGGTCCAAGCTCTAAAACAGCACAGGGACCTTTGTGAGCGGTCCGCTCTCCAGCTTCGTCTTTACCTTCTTCAAGCCTTGCTGTTTTTGCTCTAGTGTCACCAAATTCTAACCTCCCCGCTCATACAGTGCTGTCTCTCACCTTCGTGTATTAGCTCTTGATGTGGTCTTTGCTTCAGGTGCCCTTCTCTCCTTGTGGATTTCGCTAGCCAGCTCCGACTCTGCTTTTAGGATCCAGATCAACCATTGTTTTTCCTCGGACAGATTCCCAACTCTCTCAGTTCATAGCACCCTTAGAGTCTGAGTGATTTTTACATAGAGCTTGTAGACCAACATAAATACCTAATGGTTCTGCGTATTTAGTAGCTAGAGCCAAACAACTCAATAAGTCGCTCCTAACAATTTAAGGACCATGTGAAAAAATAGTACACAAAATTGAAAGAAAAATATTTTTTATTTCATTCTTAAAGAACTGCAGCTACTTACTAATGGCACGTGTGTATGTATAACTGAATCACCTTGCTGTACACCTGAAAAAATATAAAATAAGTTTAAAAAAAAAAAGAAACTGTAACTACCTCGAACTAGTAGCGTATGGGATGCCCACCAGATGATGAAGGTGGCTTCGTTTCCTTCCAAAATTAGCAATTTCCCATGGCACCTCTGAGTTTGCTGTGGTATCCTGACCTAGGGTAGCTTTGTGGACAATTTGAGAACCTCAGCCCCCAAAAATGCCCCCCTACTGAGTTAGCACCCCTATTCTGAGCAGCCCTAGCACACTCGGCCCATCGCTTATGGCCATTAACATATCGCCTCGTAAGAAGCTGCTCGTATATCTACGTTCTGAACTCTTTGAGGTCCAGGAGCGTCCTTCCCTCTTCTTTGCCTGCTGGTGATAACACAGTGCCTAGCAACACAGCTGGTGCTCGGCTGAGAAGACCTGAACTACCGAGAGCGTCAGAGACCTCAGTGGAGCCCAGAGCACCAGGGTGGCTGCAGAGGAAGTCAGCCTGGGTGACAATTAAGCAGGAAATTCCAGTCGGGCTCAGAACCTGTGTTTTGAAGAGGAGGGAGTGAGGATCCTGCTGGACCCGGACACGGGACCAGCCCGAATCCCCTCCTCAGGCCCGAATCCAGCCGAGGGCACCAGAGACCATTAGTCCCTGAAAGGGCTCCAACCAGTCAAACTGAGACAGCGACACCCAATAAACTCTTGGTTTTAGTTTTGGTTTATTGGTACATTTGGTTTCCTGGTAAGAGTTCCTTGGGAGGAGAAGGAAATAAAGAGAAAGGAAGGAAGAAAGTAGGAGGGAAGGAGAGTGGAAGGGAGGAAGGAAGGATGCTGCTTTGCCTCCCACAAACTGTGACCCTGGTGGTTGATTAGAGCCATGGTTCTGGGGCCAGAGCCACCACAGACCCCAAAATTCAACCGAGCTGCGGGCAGACAGTGGCAGGAATCCCAGCCCTCGCAGCCGCGGTGAAGCAAGGCTATCAGTGTGTGCTACTCGTTCCTCCCCATCTGGCTAATTTCCTCACAGCTGCGCGCCTGAGTTTTTTGATGAGCCATTGCTTTTATCTGCTTTGTGCTGTTCTTCCCCATCATTAGCAGGCATTAGAGTTTGCATCTTTTTTTTTTTTCCACACTCTGCTAAGAATGAACCCTAGACATAATTGGGAAGGTTAGGACCAGGGTCCGAAGTCAAATTTGTGCTCTCACGTAGTAGCAGAACCTCAGTAGTTCACACGTCCCTCCGATTCTTACCATGAAAGTCCCAACTCAATGGCTGCTATGATCCAATTACTGGAGTACTCTCCTTGGAGTGTAAAGGGATATTTCCCCTTTTTCTGCCCAGCGGGCTCTGCCGACTTCTGAGTCACTCTGAGGGTAGCAGCTGTTCAAGCTCAGCCTGGTGTTTGGGGTCTACCCCACACACCCCACTGTTCTTGGCATTTACCCCACCGGTGGACCATGGAGGTGGCAACTCTATGGCAACAGGCTTTCCTCAGTGGGATGGAGCAGAGAGATGGTCTGCCACTGCCTGTGTTCAGTCTGTTTTGTGGGCAGAATTCTGGGAACAGACTCAGCACAAACCACCATCAGCCTGGCAGTGGGTGAAGGAGCAGCAGAGCTCAGCCTCTGGCTCAGGACCCGAGGGAAGCAGTGCTATCACGCCTCCTACAGCCTCCTGCCTAGAGAACCACACACCTGTTTCAGATTGGTAACTACTTTCTAGAAACTTCCCCAAAACCAAACCAAACCAAAAAGCCACTTTAAAGCACATTACTGCCAGGACGTTCTTTCTGATCTAACTTGAGCCCCTTGTGCTATTGCCAAAGCTTCTTTTACTTTGGCTGACCCTCACTAGGAAAGCTACAACAGATATGATAACCTGCCATAGCACTGAAGACTCTCAGACTTGTCTTCTTCAGAAAGAAGAATTGGTGTTTCCTTAGCCTTTCCTGGTGGCACAGTGGTTGAGAATCCGCCTGCCAGTGCAGGGGACACGGGTTCGAGCCCTGGTCCGGGAGGATACCACATGCCACGGAGCAACTGGGCCCGTGCGCCACAGCTACTGAGCCTGCGCTCTAGAGCCCACGAGCCATAACTACGGAACCCGCATGCCACGACTACTGGATCCCGCGCACCTGGTGCCTGTGCTCTACAAGAGAAGCCACCGAAACAACAAAGAGTAGCGCCCCCCTCGCTGCAACTGGAGAAAGCCCATGCACAGCAACGAAGACCCAACGCAGCCAAAAAATAATAAATAAATTAAAAAAAAAAAAAAAAAAAAGTTTTGTCACCCAAACCTTTCATTATCTTTCTCAATTGTATCTTTGAATCCTCTCCAAAACTTGGCTTTTGAGTTACAGGAACCATAACTTAATGAGATCTTTCATTTCCGGAGGACATTCCCAGTGCTGAAGGAAAAATAAATAACTTCAGATAAAATACATTTCTTTGGGGGAAGAGCCTAGGGAAAAAAAAAATTGGATCCTTTATATAAATAGCACATCATACCGCAGGTGAGCTTTCCTTTTGCCAGTTGTTGAAACAATGGGTCTTTTTTTGGTGAACTTAATCCCTCAAAGAGTCTAACCTCTAAAAGACCATGTTTTGTGTTCTTTTGTGGGTACACGGCTTGAGGATTTGAAAAAAGCAAAACAGGTCACCTCTGATTGTCTAGTAAGTGGTAAAGGAAACAGGGCTTGCATCTTGGCAACAATTAAGCACCTTATGCAGGTGTGGGAAGGAGGGGGTTTCCTGTGTTTCCAGCTTTTTCGGCACCAGCTTCTCGTCCAAGGGGTTCTGAGGAGTCTGTCTTCCTTCTTCATAACCTCGTCTTACTGTAAGTAGGCTTGTCTTCTAGAATGCCATTCTACTTAGCTGTGCAGATTTTTCTATTCTGATCATTTGGTATTGGTGCTCAGAGTTTCATGGGGGAAAAGAAAGTACTGTCTTTGGACTGTGGAAACGAGCAACTGAGGCTGGCCTTGAATCAGGCTGGACTCTGCCATTCACTCAGCACTCACCGTAGCCAGGCTGCCCTGAGCACGTGACTTGACTTCCTTTACCTGAATTTCCCCGTGTCAAGTGAAGAAATTGGGGCCCCAGTTGATGTCTTAGGTCCCTTCCAATCTGACCCTCTGTGACTGTCACAGCATCATTGGTTCTCATTGCTCCAGAGAGGTACCAGGAAAAGGCAGGAGGAGTTGGGTTCAGCAGCCAGTCAGGAAAAGGATGCTTGGGAAGAGCATCAGTTTAAACTAGAAATTCCTGCCCTCTCTTCTCTCTCCCAAGGACCCTGAATTGGGGTAGTATAAGGGACAGGAATAACCAATTATTGATCGCCTCCACTGAGTCAGGCACTGTTCAAGGCTCCTCACTGTAGAGAAGAGGTACTCGGTGAATTCCATCACCACAGCCCCTCACACCCAGCCCACCCCGCCCTCCCCCTCAGCTCAGGCCAGATCAGGTGTCCCAATCCTATGTGCTTAGGGTTCTCTGTGCTCTCCCCTCATTGCACTGACCACCCATGTAATTAAATAACTATTTGTGCAGTTGACATTTTCATGCCTGCTCAACTGAAAACTCCATGAGGGCAGGGACCATATTATAAGTCTTGTTTTTCAGTGTATTCCTGGAGCCTAGCACAGTGCTGACAAAGCCATAGCAATTCAGTAGGTATGTATCGAGCAAACATAAACTTGAATGCCTGAACGGACGGACAAGTAGCGAAGCTGGATACAAACCCAGAACTATTTGGCTTTTGGAGACCTGTCTGACGTTTCAGAAGCGCTCTCCTCGTATGCTCGTGTGCAGGGCTGTGACTTGCTGCCAGCGCCACCCTGTGATCCTGCCCCACCATGCACAGAACTTTGAGTGTTTCTCCCGCGGTGGGAGTGATAGCCGCCTTCTCCAGCCAGCCCCTTTTACCCAGTGCTGCTCGTCCCCAAAGATGTCTGTAAAATTGTTGGAGACAATGGATCCAGTCTGAGGCTGCTGGTGGTAGTTGGAGGAAAGTGTGAGGAGGCACTGGATTTAAACCAGACCAACTGCTGTGGGCATTTAGCCTCAAGTTTCAATGGCCTTAATAGAAAGTGGCAGGGGCGGGGTGGGGGGGTGGGGTGAACTGGGAGATTGGGATTGATACATATACACTAATATGTATACAATAGATAACTAATAAGAGCCTGCTGTATGAAAAGTAAATTAAAAAATTTAGAAAAAACAGCACCATTTTCTAGCATACTTTGCCAGGAGGCTGGGAATGACAAAATGCTCTGTAGGGGATCTGGGTCAGGAAGAGTGAGTAGGTGAAAGGGAAGGAGGGAAAAGCAAGACATGACAACCTTTAGGGAAGCAAAAATAAAAGTCTAATGTGGAAATGGCTAAAAATAGATGGCATGGGCTGTTAGGCTGCGGTGCACATCCAGTGCCCATTACATGGAAATTAACCACAAGTCCTAAAGTCCCTGTGCCTTGCTGTGACCCCTGGGTGGGGGGGGTGGGTGGGGGGGCGGGGGGAATGCCCTGCTGCAGGTGTCTCCCATACGCCCTTGAGGAGGCTTAACAGTGCCTGCTTCACACCCAGCTGTTGCCACTGCCGTGGGAAATGCTGATAGGAGGCTTAAAATACTAACAATAGAAATCTGATTTCTTCTTCTAGACAAAAAGCCTTGGCATCCACAGGAGGAAGAAGTGTTCAGGCAGCATGTGACTGGTTGGTATGAAATAAATAAATTGAGAAAATAGCACGTAATTAACTCTAAGTGTGTGTGGATGAGCAGGGATGTGCAGCCTGTCTCTAATGGACCCTTTCGGGGGTGGGGGAAGGGGGAGGATCCAAAAGACCATGTGACTAGCCCGTGTGTCAAGCCATTCGCCTCCCCCGTCCTGGCGCCAGAGCGGCGGAAAGAAATTCAGAGCCTTTCCAAGACACAGCCTCTGCCATGATATCCGCCCCCTCCTCCACTCACTTAAAGATCCATCCTAGATATGGGGCAAATGGATTTAGAAATAGCCTACTTACTTACCTTCCAGTATATCGCTACCCAGGGCTGACCCCACGAGGCGACCCTCCAAGCTTCCCTCATCTTTGGAGGCACGTGCGTTTCATTCACAGACCGAGCTGGAGGGACAGGCCGGGCTGGAACAGTACTGGTGGCCTGGGAAAGGATTGGGGGTTGATCCGAAACGCTTCCTGGAGAACGGCCTTAGGATTTTTTAGGGAGTCGTGGAATGCCCATGCGACAGAACAGGCAGGAGTAGAGAAGTTGGTGCATCTGAGAGTTGGTTGCAAAGTGTGAGCTTCGAGGGGTGGATTTTTAAAGTACCAAACTGAAAACCCTCCTGCTCGCTGTGCTTGGCGGGGTGGAGGCTGCCCAGGATGGACATTGATGTCAGTTCTCCCTTTGCTTCCATGGTTCTCAAGTGAGGCGTGCTCGGCCCCCCTCTCTCCGGCAGGTTGTTCTCCCACGTGGGCGACCCCTTCCTGGATGACCCCCTGCCCCGGGAGTACGTCCTGTACCTCCGCCCCACCGGCCCCTTAGCGCAGAAGCTTTCCGACTTCTGGCAGCAATCGAAGCAAATCTGCGGCAAGAACAAGGCTCACAACATCTTCCCTCACATCACCCTCTGCCAGTTCTTCATGGTGAGCCACAGCCCCCCCACCCCGGGGGACTGGAGTCAAAGCTGGGAGCCTCTCAGGATGTTGGTAGAAACAGTCACGGGCTCCAGAGTTGGGTGAGCCTTTGAGGAATCAGTGAGGTCCACGGCTGCTCACACTGGTCCTCTTTCTAAAACTTGCCGAGGCCTAGGAGCACCCCGGGTCTGGTGTGCCATCGTGATGACCGTGTGCTCCTCAGGGCCCAGGGGACAAGCCTGACCCACTGGGTGACACGCTGGTCTGGTAGCCACAAGGGGGATGGATTCTCTAACCTAGTTTCTCTCCTGTCTGTCATCGCCCTCCGCTCTCACGAGGAAAGAGCAGACATTAGAGAGCTGGGGACGAAAAACGTAGTCTGCAGATGCGGGGAGCGGCTTTAGCCTCCTGCACACCATCCACAGGTTTTGCCGTGCTAGATCTTTCTAGAGATGGCTAGGACACGTTTGCCCTGCCATAGTTACCTAGCCCATAATTCTAGCTGTCATGAAGCTTATGCAGAGACTGAATCCAATCCCGCTCGTTCCCATAAATGTAAACATATTTCATCTACTTTGGTTCTCTGCAGAGATAGAGAAGAATTGATGTGTCCAGCTGTGGTCACAATGAAGCAGAATGGTAGCGTTTTAAGTCAGTATGTTTTTCTAATATGTGGGCTTGTTTTTCCAGAATCTCATTCATATTCTCCCCCATCTCACCTTTTATAGGTGAAAATGTGTTCCTAACACTTTCTCTTTTACCGTTCACGCTGAAAATTAAGACGATGATCATTTCCTCTTAGTCATCCAGGATCTTTCTCAAAAGCATCCAGAGTTTTAGACACTCTCATTGTTTCTTCTAGTGCTCTGGGGAGGCGGGGGGGGGGGCGGGGGGAGGACGATATTGCAGCTCTTGGAGCCTCATTCTTCCCAAGTATCACGGGGGTGGAGGGGGAGTCAACCGTGGGTCATGTAAGTGGAATAGAAAAGGCACAAACGATGCAAAACCGTAGAAGACACACAACTTACCGTGGGGTGCTGTACACTCGCTTCTCACGTCCCTCGTGCTTGCTTTCTGCTGGAGCAGCGCTCCTGCATTCTGGCGGGGCTCAGAGGAGCCCATCGGAGCAGGGAGAGAGGGAGGGGAGAGGCTGTCCATCGCCCCAGTTTAATTGACTGGCTGGATAATCCATTTCCAGATAATTGGGAGGCTGCAGGTCTTCTCCCTGCTCACAGACAGGAATGATGGTTCACTTAGCAGCCTCCAGCTCTGGGCAGAGGATGCCTAAGGTAAGTAGTGGCAGACATCTCCCCTTGTCTCTGAACGAAGCCTCTTGTCTCCCTGCCAGTGTGAGGACAGCAAGGTGGACGCCCTGGGGGAAGCCCTGCAGACCACCGTCAGTCGCTGGAAATGTAAGTTCTCAGCCCCGCTGCCCCTGGAGCTCTATACCTCCTCCAACTTCATCGGCCTCTTCGTGAAGGAAGACAGCGCAGAGGTCCTCAAGAAGTTTGCGGCCGACTTTGCTGCGGAGGCTGCCTCCAAAACCGGTGAGCTGCCAGCTGCCAGGCCTGCCCTGGGCCCTGGGAATTGGAAAGTCGGGAAGGAAAGGGACAGGAAGTGATTGTGGAGGAGGAGGGGTAGGGTCGGGAGGTAGAAGGTCCTGCAGGAATGGGCAGAACGTGCCCAAGAACACAGCCTTTTCCTGCAGGACCCCACACCTCTTGCCCCTTTAAAAAAGATTCAGCTACAGTTCTGCTAACCTCCTTGAGAGCAGGTCCAGTGCCTACTCCCTGACGCCCACGTTGAAGGTACGTTAATGACTGTTCCCATTGAACTATAAATGTGTTCCTTTGCAGCCCCACTATCTCCTCCCTGTTCAGAAATAAGGAACTTTTCTGTGTGGGGGGTTTTTTTTGGGCCACGCTGCCTGGCTTGCAGGATCTTAGTTCCCCGACCAGGGATCGAACCCCGGGCCCTTGGCAGTGAAAGCATGGAGTCCTAACCACTGGACCACCAGGGAATTCCCAAGGAACCTTCTTTTCCTCCTCCAAATCCCCATCCCAGGCAGGTGTTAATCTGGGCCTCCCCGTCTGCTCCGTGTGGACCGAGGTCTTTGCTCAGGGAGTCACGCAGCACAGAAAGTAGAGTGGAGCCACTTAACATCCAGTAATAATCAAATCCACTGAGCCAACACCTTTCGACTTGCTGAAGCCCAGTCGACAGGCCCCTAAGCCTCAAAAGGGCCCTTATCCACCCCTTTACAATGTCACCTGCTCTTTGCATGGGAGGTCTCCGTTCAAGCTAACAACTGAGGTTTACCGTCAAAGGAATCACTTTGGAGGGACGCTCAGGATGTGTGCTGACTTAAAGGCGGGCGGCGGCGAGACGGGACAGGAGGCAGAGGTTTGCAAAGCCTTCCTGTGTGACTGCAGGTGTAGACAGCTCCGCAAGGGCCTTGCCTGCCGTGGGACAGACAGACAGGGGCGGGCCGGGGGGTAGGGGGGGGAGTCTTTTTGGTCCCTTTAGAATGAAATCACAATCGGCAGGTATTTTTTGGGCACCTACTGTGTGTTTATCTGTGAGGAACGCAACAGGGAAGAAGTGGTTTCTCCAGGCACCGTGCCGTAAGAGCTGTGAGAAGAGAGGCCACCATCCCACCACGGGATGATGGAGTGGGGCCCCCTTCACAGAAGAAAGGACAGGCACCCCGGGAAGACGCTGATCCATCAGATGGGAATAGGGCCCTGCAGGAGGGCAGGCGGCATGAGCGCAGGCAGGAGGGAGCAGGGTGCTGGGGCCAGTGGGCCGTCGCCCTGACCAGAGCGGAGGGCGTGAGCTGCCCACCCGGGTCCTGAGTGTTGAACGCAGTGCTGGCAGAGGCCCCAGCTGGCCAGCCCTGCCCTTTGCTCCCTGGGCTCCTGACCTTTGGCCTCCACCTCACCTGCCTGCGTCCCACTCTGCTCTTTGCATCCCCAGCTCGGGGCCTATTTCTCAGTGGTCTTTTCTACCAGAAAATCCCCAAATAGGGCTCAGGACTCTAGGAAGAGTGCGGTGAGGGCCCAGCATCACTGAACAGGATCACAGTGAGGTCTCTATGCTCAGAGGAACCCGGGCCCTTAGGTCACCTCTGTGCATTGGGAGCCTGGTCTCCTTAGACACCCCATCTCCACCCCTTCGTCTCCAGGGACTCGTCTCTGCTCTCTGACTTCGGTGGAGCCTGCCCCCTTCACAGAAGCATAAAATTTCAGAGAAATGGCCTCACAGGCAGATTATTTCCTGTTCCCATCCCTCCACCTCAGGGAAATGGCTCTTTTCATCCCCCAGTAGCTATTGTCAAAACCACAAAACTCCCACAAGAACCAAATCTCACGCTGTAGCCACCAAACCTAAATCATTCACAAGTGAGTAAAGCCGGTCTCAGCCAGGACGCGGCCAGTTCATAAAGCGCATATTGAGCGAAAGGCAGGCGGGCCCTTGCTGGCTTTCCTGCCAGGAAGGTGGCGAGCCAGCTCCTCCCCAGCCATCTGAGTCCTCTCTGCAAGAACCGGTGGGCTTGGCTGGCTTCTTGGCCCCGGTGCAGCCCCCTGCTGGCGACTCGGAGAACTGGGTGGCCCGGGGTGGAAAGCGGGCCATCAGGTCTTTGCCCTAGAACTTGTATTATGGTATTCAGAGGCGTGGCAGACCCAGATTCCGTCACCGAGTAGATGAAGTGTCATCCTCCATCCTTGATGGTTTAAGGAGATTCATTCGTGTGTCTTCATTCATTTAACAAATACTGAAAGCCCGTGGGGTGCTGAGCACGGGGTTGGGGGGGGGGGTAGGGGGGTTATAATCCATGAACAGGACACAGAGCCCTCGCCTTGGGGGCTTACACCAAAGAAACGCATGCAGTACAACAGAAAAGTACTCAGAACCACAGCCCCAGCTTCTACAATTCTTCTACCTCTGTGCGACTTGAGCAAGCCCCTTAATTTCTGGAATTCCCTAAATTCCCTCTAGTTGCGTCTTCTTTGGTGGTTGAGCTTGGACAGTAGATGAATCTCCCTCACTGAAAGACGGACAAAAGACAAATAAAAGCTCTTGCCTTGTGTAGGTAGGCTGGTTTCTTTTGTTTTGCTTTTTAGGGTGTCTTAGAATAATAGTCTGCATACTTTAAACCTGTGGTTTTCAATCGGAGAGATTTTTGCTCCCTCTCCCCCCAGAGGTCATTTGGCAAGGTCTGGAGTCGTTTTTGGTTGTTACAACTTGGGGGGTGCTGCTGGCATCTAGTGGGTAGGGGCCAGGGTTGCAGCTAAACACCCAGTAATACACAGGACAGCCCCCATAACAAAGAATTATCTGGTCCGAAATGATGTTGAGAAACCCTGTTTGAAACTTTGAAAATAATCCATCTTGTCCCGTCATTTCTCCCTCAGAGCCACCCAGAAGCTAAGAGGCTTGATTTCAAAACGATGGCAAGATAACCCTGGGAGTCCCATGATGACAAAATTTGCTCCTTATTTCCACATAAATTAGCTCATCCCTTTAGGTCTCGGTTTCCTCATTTGAATGGTGGGGCCAGTGACACTCATCTGGATTTGCTGTGAGCAGCCGCCAATCAAAATGATTGTCTCTCAGCTGGTCCAGAAAAGCCAGACATGTGGCTCTT
>RJWK010019056.1:0-32737 GCA_004363435.1 Platanista minor | reverse complement strand
ATATATATATATATATATATATATATTTAACATCTTTATTGGAGTATAATTGCTTTACAATGGTGTGTTAGTTTCTGCTTTATAACAAAGTGAATCAGCTATACATATACATGTATCCCCATATCCCCTCTCTCTCGTGTCTCCCTCCCACCCTCCCTATCCCACCCCTCTAGGTGGTCACAAAGCACCCAGCAGATTTCCCTGTGCTATGCGGCTGCTTCCCACTAGCTATCTATTTTACATTTGGTAGTGTATATATGTCCATGCCACTCTCTCACTTTGTCCCAGCTTAACTTTCCCCCTCCCATGTCCTCAAGTCCATTCTGTACGTCTGCGTCTTTATTCCTGTCCTGCCCCTAGGTTCTCCAGAAACTTTTTTTTTTCTTTTAGATTCCACATATATGTGTTAACATACGGTATTTGTTTTTCTCTTTCTGACTTACTTCACTCTGTATGACAGTCTCTATAAACCTGCCTTATTTAATTCAATACCAAGTGGTGAATTAGATCTGTTCTTCTAAAAGCAGAACGGAAAAAGAAAAAGCCATTCAAATGCCTCATAAAGAAAGATAAAATAATAGTACCAGAAAAACGTTTTAATAAAGAACACTTTTGTTCACTTGACCCCCTATAAGTCTGCTTTACGGAGCAGATGTCAAATGTTTTTGCTTTATTGTGATTTTTACCAAAGCTCAAAGTCAATATTCTGCTGTCAGATGTGAGCTTATATGTGAAGAATAGGAAAGGAACTTAACTAGGAAGTATGAAGCTCAGGGAATTGAATTTGCATCTAATTCACTAAGCATACATGTTTACATGACCTTTAGAAAAATGAATTAAACCAGTTTTTCACTAGCTCTAGGCAATCCAAGTTAAAGAGGCGATTGAATCAAGAATCTGAAATACTCCTTACAAGATAGCCAGACTAACAGAAAATTACTTTAATTCAAATATATTTCACTATTAAATTCATAGTTGCATTAACGTGGTACTTTGAGCCTAGTAAGAAACTGGGTGTAACTTTTAGTTCTAGCTGAGTTGTTCCATGAACCACAGATTATTTTACAAAGCACCAAAATAATCCTACTTCTCCCCCCAAATTCAAAAGCAAGATTTTTAAAGTCCCATTTGGAAGCACCCAGATTTTCTTTTGGTACTATTTTAAATCAGTTCCAGAACTGTGAATAGAGATATTGTCTAGTATAAAATTGATATAAAATCAGGAAGCATAAGTTAGGGGCCGCTTTCATCATTAAATGTCTATATGATATAAAGAAGTAACATAATCTTTGTAGGACTTAATTTTATCACCTGTAAAAAGAATATTGGGTTATGTAATCTTTGAGATTCCGTTTAGCTCTAATACTTTGGTGTTCTAGTCTGCATTCCCCACCCTTTCTGAAAAGATAGCAAAGTGGTATGAATATCTTGCAAGGGACCTGCTGCACTTTGCCGTTGCAAAGATGGGCTAAAATAGCTAAATCTCACCTCGTTCTCAGACTTCGTCACCAATGCTGAGGAACATATGACTAAATATTTACTGAATGAAATGAATATATGAGTAAACTGCTATAAATATGTATGTAGGGCAAAAACAGGATTGGATAAGTATGCCAATACAGTATTATCTATTGCCAGGGTTGTATAAAGCACAGCTCTGTACATATTTTTTTAATTTTATTGAAGTATAGTTGATTTACAATGTTGTGTTAATTTCTGCAGCACATTGACTCAGTTATACATATATTTTTTCATATTCTTTTCCATTATGGTTTATCACAGGATATTGAATATAGTTCCCTGTGCTATACAATAGGACCTTGTTGTTTTTCCATTCTATATATAATAGCTTGCATTTGCTAATGCCAAACTCCCAATCCAATGCTCCCCAGCCCCCCATTCCCCTTGACAACCACAAGTCTGTTCTCTATGTCAAGCACACCTATACTGAGCAGGCATACAGTTCTCTTTCCTTTACTATATACCAGCTCTTATATACAAAAGATTCTGACCTTATAGGAAAGGCAGTAAGAAGAGGACAGATTAGGGTCCAAATAGATGAGACAGGAATAAATATTCCAGTAGTTAAAAGTTATTTTAGTATTTGTCTTTTTTTTTTTTTTAATCTATCTTAATTTCCTCTAAACACTTTACTTAGGAGAGCTGAAGAGATATGATCAGTGAACAGGAAAGAATCACCAATTTGGAGAGAATTCAGAAAAGAAAAATTTAAAAAAACAAGCTCCATGGATTTCAGAAAAAAAATGATTAAAAGGATTACATATAGCCTGACTGAGTAGAGACTGAGAATTTAAAGATATTTTTGTTACATAGGATTAAGTTCATACCCTTGAGTAAGAGGGATGGACAGGGTGGCAAAGCTAATGAAATTAATATGAGAGTCCTGATATTTGAATCCATAGAACTGGATGAGATCACCTAGTAACTGATTGTAAGTAGATACAGATACAGATCTGTCACCATCAGTTGTTGCCCTTGGAGCGTGTACATCTATATAGGTATATATATATAATTTTTAAATGCAGATGTTTATGGTTTAAAAAGTGAAAAATCATTCTTTGTTTTCTACAGTTCTTCCACATCTAACTCTTCTCATCACTTCACCCTGCCAAGTCCTTCATCCTTATTATTTTATAGAAATTTTAAAAGTTTACCCTTCAAATGTATCACTCTCTCCCCGTGTAGCTTTTTTTGTCACTTAGTTAAGACCTTTCCCACCTTGAGATCATAAAAAATATTCTCTAATATATTTTTTCCGAACTTCCAGCTTTGTTTTGTCATTATTGTTGTCATTGTTTTACTGTTAGATACTGAATATATTTTTGTGTGTGCTATAGGGTATGGGCTTAACTTTATTATTTTACAAATACAATCAATTTTCCCAACAAAGTTATTGTCCCTTTTTTTCCCCGCTGCCTTAACCACCATCTCTATCATTGTGTTGGAGAGCTGCTCTTTCTGTCACATCCAGCCATCTTCTACTAACAACAGCTCCACCTTCTTGGGGAGGTACTGTCAATCTTTGCTTCCACACAGTTCTCACGGAGTTGTCAATGATATAATTCCATCTGCTGAGTCAAGAGGTATGGTCAAATCACCAATCCAGGTCAGTCCAATTGTGTCTGTCAGGAATTTGAATTCTAAGAGCTGACACACTACGACAAAAGACAATAAATAGAGCCAATGACCTACATTTTGCCAAAGTCAATGACCATCCTTAGCCTTTTCTCACTTGCTCTCTCGGCAGCACATCACATATTTGACCACGCCTTCCTGAAATCCTTTTCCCTAGTCTTCCACATCACCAAATCTAGTTGGACTGCCAGCTCTCTCAGTGGCAGCCCTGTCTCAGTCTCCTGTGCTCACTTCCCATCCTCCTTCATCTTCTACATGTTACCTAGGGCTCTGAACTTAGCCCTCATCCCTGATCTATCACCTCTTTCTGAAATGATCTTACTTATATAATTGTTGAGGAATTTATTTGTTTGCTTTCACTAAAATATAGTTTCTGGGAAGGCAGAATTTTGTCTGTTTTGTTCACTGCTCTATCTGCAGCACCTAATATAAGTACCTGACACATGGTAAGTGATCAATACATGTTTGCTGAATACCTGAAAAAGAATACAGCTCATTAAGAAGCTGTATTTTAAAGTATACATCTGTCAACATACATATTCCTTGTGTGTCTTCTGAGTATCAGGTACTGTATTAGACACTGGCTATAAGATGACATAGAATATCATCTCTATACATGAAGACATTATAGTCTAGTCAGTGGTTACCATAGAAAAAGAGATACCTTGTAATTGCAATCATTGTTGCTTTTGTTGTGGTCATCCATTTACAATGCTTGGTGTCAGTTTATTTATCTCTTGTAAAAATAAAATACAGTGTGTGTGTGTGTGTGTGTAAAAAAAGAAAGAAAGAAAGAAAGAAAGAAAGAAAGAAAGAAAGAAAGAAAGAAAGAGAGAGAGAAAGAAAGAAAGAAAGAAAGAAAAAGGAAGGAAGGAAGGAAGAAAGAAAGAAAGAAAAGAAAAAGAAATGCCTTGAAGATTATGGGGAAACCTCAGAGTCAGGTGGGAAAAAGATAGGTGAGAAACTTTTCAGTAAAATAGAGCCAAGATATCCTCTGAGATTAGTATAGAAAGGAAAATAAGTTAAGTCCTTTGCACCAAGATAAAAGGCAATATCTGAGAGAAAAGCTTTATCTGGAAACATAGCCATAGATGGAAGCATCTGATGCTAAGTTCCATGATTATATTCTCACCATTTTGGCAGCCATTAGCTAGAAAGCTCCAAATGATCTAACTGTGAGGGGAATAATCATTTCTAAAAACACCCAAATCACATAACACTTCATTACTCAAAGATAACATCTTCAGTCATACTAGGTAGTAAATCAGCAAAATTATAGCAATAGGCTTGCAATATATTCAAGAACTAGAGTACAATTTGTCTTGACTGAATTTTCATTATGGACTTCAACATTTAATATATGATAATATTCATATATAGAAGTTTGAACTCTTGGTCCTAATAAGTCATTTTAGGGGCAATGAGAAGAGAATACAAACTATGCAGTACACCAGATACTGACAAAGGGCTTTACTAAGTCCTTCTACCATTCTGCTTTCAGTGCCTTTTTCATGTCCAGGCCAGTTACCCTTTTCATGCTTACCTTCTCTTTAATCCAAAAGTTTCCAGAGACTCAGCCAACATCTCCCTCCTTTTTAAAACAGTTCCCATTATACGCCAAGTTGTGGAGAAGTATCCCATTCACAATAGCAACAAGAGATCTATAATGTCAAGAACTAAATATAACAAATATGGAAGGAAACCCAACCTGAAGGAAAAAAAAACCTGTTTGTTTAATAGAGAGTATGAAAAAATATCTGAATCTATGGGAAGGCAAACAGGCCACGTTTACGTGAAAGGATTTATGTAGGTATGTCAATTCTTCCAAAATTAATTTATAGACTATTTGAAATTATTTGAAATTCTAATCTAACTGCCAATGATATTTTTTGGAACTTGAAATTTTAAGTTCATATGGAAGACTAGGCAAAAAGAATAAAGATAATTTTGGAAGAAAATTAAAAAAAAAAAAAAGAACGAGAGAGCATTTGCTCTCCAACAAACAAAATTTTGTAGTAATATAAATTATATACAACTGGTTTTGGAGTAGAGGAATGGATCTAAGTAATAAACTGGAGAATACAAAATATGACCCACATGTGTAGAAATTAGCAAATGATTAAGTACATTCAAGTTCATTGGTTGCAAGCAACAGCCATGTGAAGTGATTAATTCAGAGATTTTCTGAGTAGCCCATGGAATGGAGAGTGTTTTAAATAAGAAATGCAGGAATAAGGGGAAGCTCTGGGATTTTCAGTATTAGAAAAAAAACCACACAGCAACAACAACAACAAAATCTCATGGGTTATCTCTGCGTGGTGCCAGTATTGGTCTTTGGTGACCACAATAAGGTCAGTGAAGTGGTGAGAAAAAACTCTAGGTTGGTGTTGGTTGAAGAAAAAAATGGAATGGGAGAAAAAGAGAGATGATAAATGTATACAACCATTGGGAGGACTCCCGTTATGATGAGTTACAGGAAAAATGGGTAGTAGCCAAAGGAGACAGTGGGTCAAGGAAAGTTTTTTGTTTGTTTTGTTTTGTTTTTTAAGAGGTGTGATATTAAGACGTGTTTGTATGTCAAAATGAATGAGCCAGTTCAGAAATAGTCATTAATAATGCTGGAGAGACAGTGTTCCATTACAGGAACAAATTTCTTGGGAAGGCAAGGTGGAAGTCAAGGTTTTTAACACGAGAGAGAACATTTCTTTTATTTTAATAGGAAGACTGTAAAATATATGGATTCTGGTGCAAAACGATGGTAGAATCAATAGTGGGAAGATAAAGTGGTTCTGTTTTCTTCTGTGAGATATGCAATGAAGTTATCACCTGAGAGTGAATCAGGAATGGGAGAGTGGAGACTTAAAAAAAGAGAGAAGGATGAAATAGTCACCCCAGACTGAAAACATGAAAGCAAGTGAAGGGAGTTGAATGCAGTAAGATCTCCAGACAGTGCAGTAATGTGCAAAGTGAGAGCAATCAGTACAGATGCATGTTTGGGGTTTTTTCCCTTAGTGTTTAACTTCTCTGGTACAGTAATGAGAACATGGATAGTTAGATTTAGCACATAAATAGCTAGGCTTGGATGTTTTCCAGACTGGATGAGAGGAGAGTGTTTAAAGGAAATCAAGGTTATATGCAAAGAGACGTTGTATGCTGAATCACAGAATTTAGGCTGGGTAAAGTGGGGAATGAGGATGTGAGGAGAATGATGCAGTGAAAACACAGTACAGTCCATGGATTAGAAGTACCAACAAGGTATCAGACTTGCTCGAGGAAGACTAGAGAGAGTGAGATAGGAAGAGTAGTAAAGAAAGCCAAAGGGTAGGATATTTGACTTAGACATTTTGGATTTGCTCCAATTTTCCATGCTGTTAGGAAAAGGGAAGGGAAACTTGAGTGGGTAGCTGAGATCATTGGAATTAAAAGGTCACTAATTAAAGAGGTCAGAGAGATGGGTGGCTCAGAGGCTGTGAACCTTCAAGTCACCAACTGTAGTACTAGCGGCAGTAGTGCTGAGGGAATCAGTGAGCTGGATGCTAATGAAACTAATCAATGAATGAGGAAGACTTAGAAGGGGTCCGTGGTAACATGCTTCAAAGAAGTTTTGAAGGAAGAAGAAAGAAGGAGAGTTTGGGAGCAGTAATATGAAGGAAGGAGAGGGCACCCATGCACGTGAAGCCTTGAGGACAAAAATCACACTCTGCTTAAGAGAAAAATAGTGAAAAGAGCATCTTCAAAGCACAGCCATGTTTCAGTGAAAGCAACAGGATGAAGGGAATGTCCATAAAATAAATAGAAGATTAAAGTGGTTTATTGATGGTGGACCAGGACTTCCAGAAGGCCAAGTGGAAGAGTCCTGGCAGGGGAGAGAGGTGTTCTAAATAATACGCTACAGAGAAGTGTGAGGATGAGTGCTCATACCATGACAAGGCACAGAGGATGAGCTGAATGGCATGGGCCTAAAGCACCAAGCAATGAGCATCTCAGGGTGGTCTGCCACTCCGGAGGTGAAGAACTGAAGCAGAATGGAGCACGTAGAGACATTTTTCTTACATTTTTCACTAGGAATTCAGTTTGGGATTTTTAGATTCATCTTTGAATGAATTCACTGTAGGCGGCACTTACTAATCTATGTAAAATCATCTTTTTAAGATGCAAATATTCATGGTTATTTTCATAACCATGAAGTTTAAAAACTTCAAATAGTATGGAGGGTTGTAGGGTGAAGTGTAAATGCCCCCTTTTATTCCAACTCACCATCGGATATATGCCCTTAAAGTAACTAGTGTTAACCATTTCTTATGTGTTTTTTCAGAAATAGGAAATCCAGAACCACAGATACAATTATGCATGTTATCCTATACTTTCTTTTTTCCCTTTTGTTGAATAAGATGAAATTTCTTTAATTCCTCTAACAGCATACATCTCCATGCCTCATCCATTTACAGGCTGCATGGTATTCCATTATGAGATATACCGTATAAAAGGGTATATGTAATATTACCATACTGGCCACTGTTATTCCTGAAGACTTAGAAGCATCAGGGCTAATTCTGATTAGGACTGTCAATCAAGTATCTTAACAAAGACCTGACTCAGAGCAAATAAATGAATGGAAATACTGCCTTTCAGCAAGCATCTCACCTGGATCAGTGACTTGCTAGATTTCCCTGCTACTGTTACATATTAAACAAGGAGTCAAAGCCATGATCAGGCTCAGTGGTACCGCCATTCAGAAGGAAGCACTTGCACTGATGTTAATGAAGCAATTTTTTTTCTGAATTACTGAGAGTGGGAATGATGACTCATCTGTGAAGTGGGATCGTTTTATCTCCTGGTTTATCTCCTAGTGCCCTAGGAAATGGTACACTACTATCCTCTCCCTATGAATAATTTCTATGTGTTTTATTTAGCTAAATTTATATACTTTATGTACTCATTGAGGGGAAGAGCAATAACGAAAATAAAAACAGACACATCACAGTGAAAGGCTTAGCATCTGGCACTTTCTAGAACCAACGTTCCTACAAACTAGTTTTTGCAGAGATACTCCCCATTTTATAGAATAGACGTAGTCCTGGAAAATTGATTTAAACATGCAACTTTTTTTCCCACTGAATTTTATACAAAATGAAAAATAGTTTGCCTCATAAAATCCATAGTCTGTTGATTTTTAAAAAATATTTTTAGAGCAGTTTTAGGCTAAAACCAAATTGAGAAGATGGCACAGAAGTTTCCCCTAAGCCCCTGCTCCAACACATGCAAAATGTCCCCCATTATCAACGTTATTCAGCACAGTGGTACATTTGCTGTAACTGATGAACATACATTGACATAATCACACAAGTGTAATCACCTCCCAAAGTTCCCACCTCCTAACTCCATCACATTGGGCTTAGGATTTCAACCAATAAATTGGGGGAGGTAAGGGAGCACAACCATTCAAACACGCAGCGCCCCTCCTGAAGACTATATGGGTACTTTCTGTTACATTAGAAAAATAAATTCCTTTTAAAAAATTTTTATTGGAGTACAGTTGATTTACAATGTTGTGTTAGTTTCAGGTATACAGCAGAGTGAATCTGTTATGTACATATATGTATCCACTCTTTTATAATATTCTTTTCCCATTTAGGCCATTACAGAGTATTGATTAGTGTTCCCTGTGCTATACAGTAGGTCCTTGTTAGCTACCTATTTTATATATAGTAATGTGTATGTGTCAATCTCAATCTCCCAATTTATCCCACCCCCCCTTACCCCCTGGTAACCGTAAGTTTGTTTTCTACATCTGTGACTCTACTTCCGTTTTGTAAATAAGTTCATTTGTACCCTTTTTATAGATTCCACGTATAAGCGATATCATATGGTATTTGTCTTTCTCTGTCTAACTTACTTCATTCAGTATGACAGTCTTTAGGTCCATCCACGTTGCTACAAATGGCATTACTTTGATTTTTATGGCTGAGTAATATTCCATTGTATATACGTACCACATCTTCTTTATCCATTCCTCCGTTGGTGGGTACAGAGGTTGCTTCCATGTCCTGGCTATTGTAAATAGTGATGCAATGAACACTGAGATTCCTTTTTTAAAAAACTCATCATCAGCATGTTTATTATTTGTTTTCAGCCACTTTGAACAGGGCTTTCTGTCACTTGTAACTTAAGTATTCATACTGATGAAAGAAAAGGAACATGTGGGGAATTTTGATCTTCCTTAGCACAAACCCATAGTGCCCAATGGTAAAGAAGCAATGTGGAGAAGCAGATTGAAACCAGGGTCCCAGGCCATGTTGGTGTTTAAGGTGTTTCTTGTTAGTGCAGTAAGAATTTGTCCAAAAGTTGGCAATTGGGAAGTGATGTAATTCGTAGGGAGAGGCAAATGTGGCTACAGGGAGACGATGCTCTAACTAATCCATGTGACAGATGACAAAGGCTTAAACCAAGTGGTGGTAATGGAGATGGGGAGAATTAGATGGGCATGAAATATTCTGTAGAAAGATTTATAGGCCATAAATCATAGGCGTCTCCAGCTCTAATATTTCCTATTTATTTGACCAAATGGCACAATTGCTAGTCTTCATTTGATATGCTTCCTTTATGTTCTAAAGATTTTTTTTTTTCCATTTCAATTTTCATGAGTCTCTGGCGATAGCACTCGAATACCGTGGATCATTCTATTTTCCCCTCCCATTAGCATCCCCTGCTGCTTCCTCACCCTTCCCTTCTCCAAAGGAATAAGATACATAAAATAATAATCAATGAAATTTGGACTCATTCTCCTAATAGCCAGCCAATATTATTCCTTAATTGTGTTTTTTTTTTTCTTTTTAATTCAGCAGTGTGTTTAAGGAGATAAGTTAATCCAGCTGCCAGAATGACATGAAGGGAGACGTAAAAGTTATTGCTTTGGGGGCTGCTTCAGTCAACCGTCTTTCATTTTGCTTTACTGTCTCCCTATCTGTCGGAAAGGGGAAAAATATCTTTGCTGTTTGCTGATCTCTTGCACTGTCATACACAACTGACCAAGAAATAATATTTTTCTAGGTAATGTACTTTCATGTTGGATTTGATGGAATTTCATGAAGTCTTGACATAGTTTTGAAGTTCTCTTTAAAGATCCAGTGACTTTTGCATTTACTGAACTCCGTCTTACAGAAACGCATTCTTTCAAACCTCAAAAAAAATCTGCAGTAGCATTTATTACTTTACTCCTCCTAAATACAAATAAGCCAACAGTGTACAAGTCAGCAGCTTGGTAAATTATAAAGTGTGGGAATATATAGATTTGCCTCACTTTACAGAAAGATGTGCTCCTGAAAAGTCAATCGGTTTTAAAATAAATCAATCCTATTTTTTAAAACTCTGTGAAGTGGACTATTTAAGGGAACTCGGCAGCTAATCTTTTTTGTGTGTGAAGCTGTATCCTTTTGTAATGCAAATGTTCATGACTGAATTTATCTGCTTTATTATCTAAAAGCTTTGTATTTGGTTTTGGTTTTTATGAATGGCATATTTATATTATTACTTTTTAATGACCAGAAATTATGATGACAAGAATCTCTTTCTCAGTCAGGTGCACAAACTTAGTACCAAGGTATAAATTCCCAAGAAAAGAACATTTCATATATACTTCTGTTCTTTCTAAAAGAACATCTCTACACTAAATTATCAATGTGGTGAAAATATCAATAACATTAACATTGGTAATAAGAATAAACAGCTAATTAGGGTCTTATTTAAATGACTATTGTCTAATACAACCACTTGCTTTTCACTCTTGTGATTCTCTTCATTAAGCTGTTACTACCCCTAAACAAATGAACCATTTTAAAAAATTTGTGTGTTGTTCACTTTAAATTTCATATGCTATATATTTGAAAGCAGAAATCCAGACTCTGACAACATATCCATGTATATACACCCATAATCAAGGTACCATGTCATTATTTAGATAACAAATGTCTGGAATGGAAAGAAAACAGACATATGGGAGAAAAAAAATGTCTTGTGCAGTTACATGTTACAGGAATCTGTTTGTCATATCAAAGGTTTTGAAGCCTCCCGTAGCGAGAGGTACCAAGAAAGGGCTTCTTGTGCCAGAGGAGAGCTTCTGCTCTACCAGGCATAAGAAGCCCCTTCCGAGCAAAGGATAAAGAGTGGTTATCATAGATCAGGGAAAAGAAAATGTGTGATCAAGGGAACATGATGTGAACCCATAATTTTGGAATCACTTAGATGAAGAATGTGTTGGATAGCACGGGTCTTAAAAGAAAATAAGTGAAGGGCTAGAGAAGCATTTACATGGGCATGTTGCTACCGTAATAAAAATTCTCAAGACTTCTACTGTAGTATGGGGGTGGGGTCCCTGAAAGGCTAAAACAAGACTTTAGAACATTAAAAGCATTGATTATTTAAGATAATTCTTCTGAATATTTTCCTTCAAGAGTGAAATTTCGGGGTCTTGGGCTAAAATTAGCATGCTAAAGAGAAATTCAAGTGATGATAAAATCATTCCAATAATAAGTATCTAATGAGTCAACTAACAATGAGTCTACTACTCAGCCCTCATAAAATCATCATGTTTTCCTAACACAAATTATATGGATTTTCTTTCTAGTGAGAAGACACTGAGGAAATCTCAAGTATCCTCATCCCGAATCCCCTCTATTTTCTAATACATAATCAGTTTCTTGAGCTGCACTGCAGTTGCCCCAGGAAACATTTCTTTTCCTTCCGCTGAGCATTTCCAAACCCTCCAGCTCTTAGTGGGCTTCATCTCACTAAGTCTATGCAAGCCTTGTGGAAATTTAACATTTCATAAGTTGGAATGTAAAACAAGAGTGAAGATCTGTTTTCAAAAGTTATTTTAGACATATTTATAATGTCATATTTCAGTTAACTTAATGGATGCCCTCCAACAGCACCAGATATCTATCTATAAAGTGCTTTTGTTAATTGTCTTGAGCAATTTTTTTTTTTTTTTTACTCTACCCAGATCAGTACTTTAAGTTTTCTCTTATTCTTTGACCATATTCTTTAAGAGCTTAAGTAGTCATTCAATATATATTTATTAGAAGACACTGTTAATATGGTCAATAGACACGGAAGTACAGGATTCGTAGGACATAAATCTTGCTTCCAGGAGCAAGATGCTCTGGTAGGAAAAATAGGAAAGCAAAACAAACAAAGAGCAAGAACACCACAGACAATAAAATGGGATAAGTGTTATGATGGCCATAAGGGCCAGGGTGCAGATGGTCTACAAAAGCAACTGTAATTTTCTGTGGAAATTACTTTTAGACTTGTTAAGACTATAATGTATAATGTTGAGTGGCAATGATGTTCAGCCGTTAATTAGACTTTTCAGTTCCATTTGAGGGGAAAAAACAGTAAAACTGAAAAGAAAGAAGATGGGTGATTTAACAGGTGAACCTATTAGAAAAATGTGCCTTCATTATTCTTACCCCGGCCAGTCCCTTCAATACTCAACTGGGATGGTTTGCAGAGATTGTGGTGACACTCGATGACTTATAAGATGTAATAAGCGGGGCTTCCCTGGTGGCACAGTGGTTGAGAGTCTGCCTGCCGATGCAGGGGACACGGGTTCGTGCCCCGGTCCGGGAAGATCCCACATGCCGCGGAGCGGCTGGGCCCGTGAGCCATGGCCGCTGACCCTGCGTGTCCGGAGCCTGTGCTTCGCAACGGGAGAGGCTACAAAAGTGAGAGGCCCGCGTACCGCAAAAAAAAAAAAAAAAAAAAAAAAAAAAAAAAAAAAAAAAAAAAAAAAAAAAAAAAAAAAAAAAAAAAAAAAAAAAAAGAAAAGAAAAAAAAAAAAGATGTAATAAGCAATATCCAGGGTTGCTTCTAAAGGATCATACTGAGATAAGAAAATAATAAACAATGAATGTGGATTGGGATAAAAGTCTTACTTTCATGTAATTAAGTTATAATGTGGAGCAAATAGAGACCAGATAGTATACTTAGTACATTCCTGTTCATACTTTTATGTATTTATACTATGCTTCTCTACAAATGCTTTAAATGACTTTTGAAATTTCATTAGCAGGGGGAAGGATATTGCCTACATGATGAAACTGATGTAGTTTTGGATTAGATATGCTTAAATAGATTCACTGTTTGAACATGATAGGGAAATTATTGATTATGAGATAAGAGTAGACATAGAGCCAATCACCTTATTTATGCAAATAGATTAATAAGAAAATATTGGTTCAGCTGGTTTGTACATACAACAAACAGAGGAAGATGATTTTCATATTTCTCATCTCAGTGACCTAAAACTCCAGAAAGTTAAATCCAACTAAATACAGAATATGTATCAAATATTCACCCTGGGAGTGGAAGAAAGTCTCTTATTTGTTGACTAGTAATACGAATTTCAGTGAGACTGAGCACTCTAATATAGGGAAAACTCTAGGAAAAATTTTTTTTCGTCATCCTAGGAAAATAGAATGCTTGTAAACCACATTTTTATTCTTCTTCACTCTTTTTCTCACTCCATCACCGGTCTTGAAATAACACGTTTTTTTAATTGCCTTTTTTCTTCTATCTTCATCTGTCCTACTTACATTAGCTGGATATTTAATTATCTTTCACTAGTGTGAAGCACCTTTAAAGACAGGAGAATGAGCTGGTGATACCAGCTTTATGTATGGTTTGACTTGTTCTAGAATAATACACGTGCTTGATTTGTTAAAGCCATGATCCTTCCAGACTTAACTTTCAGATTTACTAGCCATGTAAAAGAGACGCCGTTCTACAGAATGACTGCGTCTCAGCGCCCCGCCCCATGGAATGCTATAATGTGAACTCACACTTCCCTCAGAGGGAAAGCGATTCAAAGGTAAACAATCAGCTACCTCTCCCAGACATCTGACACGTTAGGTACAAAGTACCCTCAGTCCTGGAGGCTATTTTGTCAGCCTCAATCTTTAAAGTGTATATAGCGTAAAGATTTAAAAGAGCCACCCGGCGAGGGCGTGGACGTGCCTTAACCTACACTTGGCTACATTTCAAAGAAACTGCACTGGCCATCTGAGCAGCTCTGCTTCATATCGTACAGAAAAGACAAATCTTCTGAACAAGGCGGGGGGAAAAAAAAAAAAATCTTACCAGACTAGAAAACATGGCCAGCATGGTTGTGGAAGACACAGCATACCTGAGCAGTAATGAGCCTCATCCACATAATGTGAAAATGAGGTGATGTTTCTGGTTTGTTTTGTTTATTTCTTTTTTTGTTTGTTTGGGGTTTTTCTTAACCTGGCTTTTGCATCTGTAGGAGCTGAGTCTGGTTGTGGTCTCTTGGGGAGCATACGGTGATGTGCCATCAAGCGACGTAATCCTTTGGATAGTTTGATAAAGATCTGTCCTTAATAGGCTATCTCATTTTCTTACATCGAAATACAGTTTTATATTTTAAAATTATCCTTACTTATGACAGTTGCATTTCGAGTGTTTATAGCAGTTTGAGACAATTTGCACAACTCCCAAGAAACCAGTTAATGGTCTAGAAGCTGGTTTCTTCAGAATCTTAAAAAACTCTTATTCGTGTGTCAGTAGCGTTTTTGGTGATCTTTATTATGTAATTATAAACAAATGCTCTTTTATCAATTTGAATCCATTTGTCCACATGGGCGTTTATGATCACGTCTGTAGGTTTTTACCTATGAAGAAACATTTTGGAGTAAATTGTTCTTGAATAGGAAGAATCACATTAAACTGCACAAGAGTCTGGCATTAGTCCCTAGCTCTCTGACAAAGGGAGCCTTGACAACCTCAGCAAGTATGGCCAAGCATGTTTTGGCCCACAAGGGTCCTGCTGTGTGTGTCCTACTAAGTTCCTGTTCCATGCTCTTTGGTTCTGTGTTACAATGGCTGCTTCTTGCTTTAAGGCCGTATGTGTAAGTTTTGGTTTTATCACATGTGCTTGCTTTAAAAGAGTCTTTAAATATGAAATCTTCATCGACTGATGTCAATGGAAAGTTTAGCATTCTGCAGAGCATTTGGAAAGCCAGCCATTTGATGAGCACTTGCTTCCCTTTCTCTCTGTGTGATCAGAGAGCCCCTCCTTCAGAGCTGTGCAGTAATCTTCTGCAGTGTACGCAATGGAATAGATGCTTTGAACTCCTTCTGCCCCAAAGATTATTTCCTACTTAATGTCTACACTGAAAAGAGCCACTCTATAGGCCTAACACCCCACTGCAAACCCACAAAACTAGCCAAAAGATGACATTAAAAGAAATAATAACACAATTTCTTCATTGGATGCAAAGAGGTGCATTGAAAAAGATGTCAGTTTTGAAGGCTTAGACTTGGTTCAAATTGCAGCTCCTCACTTACTATCTGTGTTATCTTCAGCAATGCATGATTTAGATTTCTGGGCTCCTATTTAACAGGGATTGTGAAACATAATGCCAAAGCAGCTGGCACATTAAACAGTTTTGAAGTACATGGCATTTGTGGTAGTGACTTGAGAATTGGAAAATTGGCAATAAGTGAAACATAAACTCTAACTACCCAAGAATGAAAGAGGAGATGGAAACGCTGCTTGGGTTTGCCGTGTAGCTAAGGTGCCTCTCATGAAAGCAAGTGTCCTAGACAAGTTTTCTCCCTCAAGGGCGTTGGTCCTCAAATGCCTAAGGCTGGGTTGGAAGTAGCTGTAATTCCTGACATGAATGATTCCCTTCTGTCATTGTGGTTCAGATAGCACTCCTTATCTGTTCTCCTGCCATCTGTGTTCAGATGGGGTCTAGTACTGTATGTCTAGGAAAAAAATTGGAGAAGGAGGTGGAATTTGTCTTTTGTCCACCCTGACTCAACCATTTCTTTGCTTTTGCCTGATTAATCCTCTTGTCACGCCTCTCCGCTCTTTCCTTATCTCCCTAATATACCCCCTTCAAATACGGTTTGGTTTTGTGAATCTTAATTTACAGACTTTTAAGAACTATTTTAGTTCAAAAGGAGAATTATCAACGATAGCTCATTGGTTCTTCACCCCATTCTCAACCCCTCTGCTATTTCCTGTGTCTGTCCTTTTGTCACAGTTTTTATTCACTTTCAATCTGCATTCTTAAACTTTTGTTGAACAGGCTTATATGCCAGTTACTAAGGCATACAGACCCAAATCACGCCAGTGCCCTGCCCTCAGAAAGCTCATGTTAAATGTAACAGCAAATGGTTAAAATCCATTCATAGACATTATAATGTATTTATTTACTCAGAAAACACATACTGAATGACTGCAAGGTGCCAGTCTCTCATTTTACCACTGGTAAGTGAAATGATTGCTTTCTATCTTGGATTTATAATATAGTGTTTCCATGATGGATTTATAATATACTGTGTGGGGAGGAAGATAGAAACTAATTATACAAATAATTATATGATTGCAAATTCTGATTTAGTGAGGTGAAGAAGTAACAAATGTATTACAGAGACTAACAAGAGACCAGAAATGCTAATTTTGCCTATCACGTGGTCTGGTAGGAATACGTACAGGCAAATGGTCATACATACATATACACGGAAATACAGACAGGCAAATGAAGTTGGGAACTTTCACCTTTTCACTGAAAGGAAGCACTTTACAGCTTCTTTGCAGCATTGCCAGAAGCACTACTCCTATGCTTTGGGGCCATTATTAAGTAAAATAAGGGTTACCTGAACCCAGGCACTGTCTTTCATAGCCGATTCTGGATTTTTACCCACTTTGGTCACCTCTGCCTCAAAATGTAATAATTATATTCTATTCACATTTAATATAATTTTTGATATAGTTAGATATTGATCAACTATTTTATTAACAGTTTTCTGAAAGGGCTTCCCTGGTGGCGCAGTGGTTGAGAGTCCGCCTGCCCCGGTCCGGGAAGATCCCACATGCCGCGGAGCGGCTGGGCCCGTGAGCCATGGCCGCTGAGCCTGCGCGTCCGGAGCCTGTGCTCCGCAACGGGAGAAGCCACAACAGTGAGAGGCCCACGTACCGCAAAAAAAAAAAAAATAGTTTTCTGTTTGTTCCTCTGTGCTTTGGTACCCTTCTTCCCTTCTCATGTCTTATTTGAGATGATTTAAATATTTTTAAAAATTTCATTCTAACTTATCAATTGCCTTTTTAACATATATTTCTTTGTATCTTTTTAATGACTGCTCCAGGGATTAAAGTATACAACCTTAACTTTTCGCAGTCTAACTACAGTAAATATTGTATCACCCCAAATAAAATATAGGAAATTTGTTTGTTCCCTCTACTTGAAACCTTTTATTCTAAGTTTGTCAAATGTAATCAATTTAATGTGCTACAATCCCCAAAAGAAAATATAAATCTGGCTTTAAGTAATTCTATGAAATTCAACTGAACTTAGAATGAACAATTTTTTAAAATATTTACACAGATATTTGCCACCCTCAAGGCATTTTGTTCTTCTCTGAAGATCAAATGTTCCTTCTTGTTTCATTTTCCTCAGACTAAAGATCTTTTATCATCTCTTGTACTGTCAATCTGCTATTGACAACTTGTTTAATTTTCTATTATCTGAAAATGTGTTTATTTTGCCTTAATTACTGATGGATATTTTTGGAAACTAAACATTTCTGAGTTGATAGATTTGGTTTTTTCTTTCAACTTTTAAAAAATGTTGGTCCACTGTCTTCTGACTTACGTAGTTTCAAATGAGAAGTCTTCAGCCATTTGAATCATTTTTCCTCCTATATATACGTTTGTTTTTTCCCTGGATTCTTCTAAGAATTTCTTTTTATCTTTAATTTTCATAAGGTTGAGTATAATGTGCTTATGTTGGCTTCCCTTTATTCATCCTGTTTGGGGTATGCTAAGTTTCTTGATGTTGTAAATGCATGTCTACCATCAAATTTCGGTCGTTTTTGGCCATTATATATTTATTTAACTGGTTTTTTTCCTGCTCTTTACTTTCTCTTCTCTTTCTAGGACTCCAATTACACACATGTTGTAACTTTTTTTTTTTTTGCGGTACGCGGCATGTGGGATCTTCCCGGACCGGGGCACGAACCTGCGTCCCCTGCATCGGCAGGAGGACTCTCAACCACTGCGCCACCAGGGAAGCCCACATGTTGTAACTTTTGATATTGTTCCACTGGCCCTTTAGACTCTGTTTACTTTTTCAATATTTTTCTCCTTTTATTTCAAATTACATAACTTGTCAGGATCTCTTGTCAAGTTTACTGACTCTTCAGCACTTTAGTTATCTCATTAAGGCCATCCTATGAATTTTTAATGTTAGCGTATATTTCATTTCTAAAGTTTCCATTGGGCTAATTTTTTTCATAACTTTGATTTCTCTGCACAGAGTTTCTAATATTTCACTCATTACCAACATACTTTTCGCATGCAACTGATGATAGTTCTACCAGCTGCTTTAAAGTCCTAGTCTGATAATTCCAACATATGTTTCATCTTGCCTGTGGCCTCAGTCGATTGTCTCCTCCTTTCAGGACACTTTACATTTTCCTGGTTCTTTGTGAGGAGAATAATATTATAGTGTTTCCCAGATATTGTGAATGTTGTGCTGTGGAGACTCAAAATTTGAATTTTGTTAGTTTCCTCTGAAGAGGGCCGGCATTTTGTTTCAGCAGACAGTTTGCTTGCTTACGCCTAAACTGCAAAGTCTCACTCTCACCTCCAGTGAGGCAATTCCTATCTCGGTTACTCCTGTTGTCCTAATTTGAGGTGTTTGAAGTCTGCCTTGTACAGGTGTGAGTCAGGATATACAGTGGAATATTAGCCATAAAGAAGAGAAATGCTGCCATTTGCAGCAACATGGATAGACCTAGAAAATATTATGCTTAGTGAAATAAATCAGGCAGAGAAAGGAGAATACTTTATGTTATCACTTATATACAGTAAATAATACAAATGAAAGTACATGCAAAACAGAAACAGACTCACAGTAATAGAAAACAAACTTGTGGTTACCAAAGGGGAGAGGGAAAGTGGGAGGAACAAATTAGGGGTATGAGATTAAGAGATACAAACTGCTACATATAAAATAGATAAGCAACAAGATATACTATATAGCACAGAGAATTATACCCATTATATTATAACAACTTATAATGGAGTACAATCTGCAAAAATACTGAATCACTATGCTGCATGCCAGAAACAAATGCAATATTGTAAATTAACTATACTTCAATTAAAGAAAATATATTTAAGGGGGAGGGACAAATGTGGAGTATCAGATTAACAGATACACACTACTATATATAAAAGAGGTAAACAACCAGGATTTACTGTATAGCACAGGGAACTATATCCAATATTTTGTAATAACCTATAATGAAAAAGTATCTGAAGAAATATGTATAACTGAATCACTTTGCTGCACACCTGGAACTAACACAATATAGTAAATCAACTGTACTTCAATAAGAAAAAAAACATATTCAGTAAATATCTCATTTGAGCTATTGTAATTTTCACTCTTAGGCTTTCCTCTTGTGTCTTTTCATAGCCTCCATATTTCTATTTCTATGTTTTCCTTTAAATACTACAATATATGATTACAATAGCTGTTTAATGTTTTTATCTACTAATGTTTTCTTCGCTATTATTTTTGTCTGTTTCTAATGACTGATTTTTGTCACCTAGTTATGGGTCACATTTTCCTGCTTCTGGAATGGCTGATAATCTTTCATTGGAGGCTGAGCCCTGTGAATTTTTAATGTTACCTTTCTGGATTTTGTTATCTTTCTTTAATGGCTGTTGGCTTTGTTCTGAGAGACAGTTAAGTCCTCACATTTTGATTTGATCTTTTGAGGCTAATTTTAATTCCTAAGCTTTGTTTGTGTGGGTCTCAAATAGCCTTTACTCTTGGGATATTTTAGTCTCACTACAAGAACCAGCCCTTCTACCGTTTCCACTAAATTTTCCGGTGGACCATGAAGCAATTTCCATTCGGACTGGTGGGGACTTAAATGCTTCTCAGTCCTGTGTGAGCTCTGAGAACAATTCAACTCACAGAACACCAGTTATAATGTTGCACAGTCTTACGGATTTCCACCATACATACATGCATGTTTGTATTCCGGAGATTATAGAAATGTTTTTCATGATTCCCTCCTCCCCAGAACTACGCCACACAACTTCCCACTAGCTCCGACTTGATGACGTCTTCTCAGTTTTCAGACTTCTCAACTCAACAAGACCTCTACCTTCTACTTAGGATCCCAGCTTCCTGTTCCACAGCCCAGGATGTATCCCCAGTCAGTACAACCGGTGTTTCAAAGTCTGAAAAGAGTTATTTTGTATATTTTGTCCAAGTTCCTGTTTTTGTAAAACAGGAGGTTAAATATGGTCCCCATCCCTCCATTATCCCTTTAGAGTTTTTAACAAATATTTACTGCAGAAGTTAAAAGGTGTAGCAAACATGATGATATAAAGAGGAGAGATGGTGTTTGTTGAGATGCTACAAACCCCATATTTGGTCATTAGTATCACATCTCATTCAAATTGCAAAGCAGAAAAATTATTGCTTAAATACATTTATTGATTGATTTCCTGGTATAGTTTACTTAAAATATTATTAGCAAAGAGCACAAACTCCAAGAAGCTTCAAGTTTGGCTAGGAGGTCAGTTTTAGATCCATATGATGCTAGAAGAAGAAACTTCAAGGTATCAGTCATCATACCTAACAAATAAGATAGATGACATTCCATACATATCCTGGACTACCTGATGACTGTGGGGTCAATAATTAATTAATTTTATTTTCTGCTTCAATAACTTATTGTAGCTCCAGATACTAGACTTAATTTAATGAAGAAAAAGATAGAATTTTTATCTAATATCCAAATTCGAGACTCCAGCTCCATCATGCCCCTGCACACACCGGAAAAACAAAAGAAAACAAAACAAATTCCTCAGGCCTTTTTCAAGAGTCTTAACAAGTTATGTAAGATAAATGTCAACAAATGTGAACAGTTTCAATCACGCATACAATTATAAAGGTAACGCCAGCTAACATATTATGGTGCCTTTATTTATTATACAGGCTCATATTATAAATTTATTGGATAACCCTATGCTCCCATCAAACATAAAATGCATGACATTAGAGTGTAATTAAACTATTTTAAGCCGTATATTTTACATGAACTTTGGAATTACTACCAGATATTTTTATTTTTCAAGGTCAACTTAGATGTTAGCAAACCACGGCTCACAGGCCAAATACAGTCCATTCCCTCTCTTTGTAAGTAAAGTCTTATTGGAACATATTCACTCCCGTTTATTTCTGTATCTTCGGATGCTTTTATGCTACAACAGCAGAGTCCAGTAGTTGTAGCAGAAGTTGTAAGGCCGGCAAAGCCTAAAATATTTACTGAACAGGAAAATATAAATGTATGTGGTGGTGGAAAGAAGAGATTAGAGAACAGGAAGGGAATGGTGGGAAACGAGTTGAAAGAGATGGAAGAGGAATATGAAGAGAATTGTGTCCACATGGTTACTGTACATATTACTCTTTGATCCTCTGCCTCACTTAAAGTTAAAAATTTAAAGATAATTTTTAGCATCTGGAAGAGAATCTAGAGAGCATTTAGACTTTTAGTAAACTCCCCTAAATCCTACTGACTTCTTTCTTCACTCATGTGAAATAGGTTTGTAATCATTTTTATACCAGGTTAACATAAGGCCAAGATGAAATAAAGGGTTTATGTGAAAATGTTTTCTAAACTGTAGAGTTGACCACCAGCAGGCACTCAATATATGTTTGTTGTATGCACAAGAGTTGTCTAGACCCCCTGGTTTTACAGAAGAGGAAATCAAGGCAGGGGGATTAGATGGATTGAGCAAGATCTCCCTGGTTATTTTGTGGTGTACGTAGAAATTGATCCAAGTCTTGTATTTCCTCTTTCAACACCATTTACTCTGGAGCCCTAGATCTCCTTCTTCTGGATTCCTCTCCGCATTGCCTAACTTCAGGCTAAAAAAGGTTTACTCAACCCTATTCAACCTCCCATCCAGCTCATAAGTATATAGGTATCTTTGTAAATATTTGGCTTGAAACACTCACGGCTTAGGGTTTTGTTTTTCATTTTTCTTTTTTTATATCTTTCCATCAGATTGGGGTTTTTTGTTTTATCTACTTTTCTTTCATTTCTTGAAATGGAAAGGAAAAACATATCCTGTGGTACCCACATCTTATATAATAACATATCATAATTAAGACTGAAACTGACACATAGTTACAGTGGATCTTAGCTGAAATAGAAACATATATGTCGGATACATATAGACACAGATGGAAAATAGATGCTTAAATACTACTTGACTTCCTTGAAGTGCCTATAGATTAGTACTGCCCAAACATCAGTATCAGATCTAAATATGATTTTTCTTAATGTATAAAAGAAAGGCATAAGACCACTTTCTGTTAAACTATACAGTGTATCCCCAGGTATACTTTTAACCATTAGAAACATACAGAAAAATCCTACTGAAATACAATACCACCCACACCAAGGGCACTTGAAATGTTCCTCCCAGCAAAAAAGATATTTTAGTCATTGTATCCTCAGTATCCGTAATGTCTATGATGTCTGGGGCTCGTGGTAGACACTCAATTGTTTAGCAGATGAATATTTTCCTCCCTTGAATGATTCCTTCATTTCAATCTCTTACAGGAAAAAAAAAAAAATTATATTAGTGAACAAAGGACTTTAAAAATTACATCTTTCAAGCAAACTCTTTAAGTTCAAAAGCATTTTAATTTGTTTTGCTCTTTCTGTACTTGATGCCAAAGGCATGATGCTGCCTGCCTTTGATTGCTTACAGGTAGAGGCAACTTGAATCTGTTTCATGGAGGATGCCAGGGGAGGTGAGAGGAAGCGTGAGATGGAGATATTTCAGAACCAGATTGTACTTGGACTTGTCACAAATCTCCTTTGGAGGAGCATGGCAGCTCCAATTATGGGAGCAACAATAAAAGAGAGGAATGTCCTGACAGTTTGTGGGTGGGTGGACTCTGCCAGACCTGAAGAACCCACACTGTTCTCCACTTGAGCCCAATTGTGTCTGAATCACTTTTGTTCCCAGAGCAGCTGTCTTTCTCTTGGTAAAAGGTAGTCACATATCCATACTTAGTAAACAATAGAGGCTTGCTGGTCACTCAAAACTTATTTAGATTCCTATTATTGGCATTAGTTGATAAGCACTTACCTCTGTAAAATGGTCCGCAGTGAGGGATCTGCATGTGTAGAATACTGTTGAAAAGAAAACCTGTATGAAAGAGGAAGGGCTAGCATTTGGCAGGGTTATGCATGGTTTTATTTTTTTTTTTAAGTTTTTATCTTCTGCAATTTAGGGCAAAAATAAAAGGCACAGAGAAAAATGCAGCTTGTGGGCAAGGCTTAGTTACCTTTAAAATGTAAACAGGGACAAATGGCAATACCACACCCGTAAAATGGGATGTGTAAGCAAAAGAGTTATCTTTTCTAAGGAAAAGTAAGTTGATTTACTTCTCTCACCTTGGAAGTATTTACTACAAGAAAATTCATGTAACAACTTTATTATTGAATGAATAACATATATTAAATGTTAATTTTTTAGAAGAATGACCAAAATTTGGATTTTGGAAAAATATCAGCTATCAGCCGTAATCCACCAACCAGGTTTTATTTTTGCCTATCATTTTAGAGTCCATGTCTACAAGTAACCGTATTCTTGTCAGTAACAATTCTTAAGTACACATATACTATATAATTTTTCCATAATTAATTCGGTATGAATTTAAATCTGAACTATTTTGATGAAGAAAACTCTCTATATGGCACTCTTTAGGGTGTTGAAATGTCGGCTGTATTTTTCAAAATTTCATTGACAATGAATACTCCCTACCTATCTGTACAGACATCAAAATGTCTTTACAGAGTCATCATTTATTTTGACTTACCAAATATCAGAGGGGAAAATAAATGAGTGTGTTTCTTAAGGCCATCTCATCGGCAGGTGTGGCTGGTATTCCCTGGCATGGATTTTCTAGTAGATGGCATGCCAAAGTCTTAAGGCTAAAAGTAATTATATCCAGTGTAAGTTAGTTATTCTTTGTCAGTTAAAAGTGTCTTTTCAAAGAAGGATTTGAATCTACATATATATAAACTATTTCAAGAACAGAAGTACAAGACGTACAAGTTAAATGACTCGTTCAACTTTCAAACACAAAGTGAAAGTCAGAAAATATTGAGCGAGAGTAAGTGAAAAATACGTTGGAGTTTCTAGGTAAGGAATTTTACCTTGTTTACATTGAAAATAGGTTGGCAGCAGACTAGAAGTTATTGAGCACTGCCCTTTTCCTGTATTGTGTTACCCTTTTCCTCTGTTGTATTCATTATATCCTAAGGAAAAAAATGTCATTGTATTGCAATTGTGTATTCAGCTACACCTGTTATATAATATTACTTAATTTAGCTAAGTGATAATGTTTCCTAATGTTGACTAAAACATTTCTTAAACCCTGGTAGTCAGACTGGAACATCCCCTGGTAGCACAATGATAATATGCTTTCAGTTAAATTATATGAAGTTGGGTAATATAGAACTATATTACTCTATATAATAAGACATAGAAACCTAATTATTTTAAATTAGTGTTACTTTGATAGCACGAAATTTCTTGCTAAGGACATCATGACCTTCTCAAGGGTTTTGGTTTAATCCAACTAAGATTTAATAACAACTCTTTGAACTTACATTTTTATTCATCTCCTTTCCAGGTATTTTGTTTTAAATACATTGGTAATATTCTTTAAATCATAACTGCAGTGTAGTTTCTGAAGTGCGCTAAGCCAGGGATCTTTTCCTCTTTGGATCTTTACAATTTGTGTTAAGTTACATGTATTATGCCCTTAATATGACACAATTATCACTCTAATTAGAGGCAGATGTGACTGACAATTATGGATGTAGTTTCTCTTACTTTCCGATCTAGTTTTAACGCATCCCCAAATAATATGCTCCCCCTCCAAAAAAAAAATCCCCCCCCCAAAAAAAAAACAAGCTGCAAACTTCTTTGTTAGGAAATTTCTACCTAAATGTTGTAACACTATAAGATTCTCAGTCCCAATAGGATTAAAAATAAAGAGATGAACTAGATTTGTGAATCTGAGTCTTCTCTTTAAAGCCACCAAACACCCCCCTGGCCCCACTTCTTTGTGTTCACACCCCTGAAATATTTGCAGGCAGTTTTCATGGTCCCACTTAGTCCTTGCTTAGCCAAGCTATACATACTCTTTTAATCTTTTTTTGTCATGCGGTAAGTCAAACTCTTCCTTCTGATGTTGTCTGAACTCTCTCCAGTACATCCATATATTTTAAAATAGCATTCTAGTGTTGATGATATGTCCATTGTTTTCTATTTTAGAAAGCTTTTCATGGGACCAGAGCAACAAACTGAATCCTTTAGATAGAGTTTACTTCAGAGAGGACATGTAAATAATAGCATAATTATTACAAATTATCGCTTGCCCACGTGACAATGGAGGGATGTCCCAATTTTACTTACTTTTCTACCTTTGTGGGTTGTAGGGATAGATGATTTTTAAAGCCACATTTATTTTGTAAATTCTTTTTCTCCAAATGTATGTGAGGATGGGTTCTATAATATTTAATAATACCTTCCAAATGTCCCTTGGGTAAGTTTGTTTTTCACCCAATTTTATAGATGAAGGTCTAGTTTATAAATTATACTTTCGGGTCTACTTACCTTTGCCTCCTCTCATTTTATGCGGACTTGGCAATGGTATGGTTTTACAGTGAAATCGACACACTGTACCTTGATCCATCAAGAGAATTTGAAATTCTTTACCTTGCTTTGCAGAGGAATAGGGGATTTTTATTTGACTGTACTTTACATTTTATGAAGTGGAACATACACATTTCTCTTCTTTCTGCCTCCTTCCTTCCCCAAGGAAGTCCAAGCTTCTCCGATAATGCATATGTAACCCACCATCTCTAATACCATTTCAAATCATGGACTAAAGAGCTGTTGGTCCAGTTTTCATGTCTGTGTTTGTTAATCATCCTCAGTAATTTGGTGCAAAGGGAGATGAGTGAGGATGATAAGGAGACGGGAGTGGACTCTCTTATGTGAATATGATATTAGTGAGTGGGAAGCTGGGACTTTCCTATTCCTAAAAGAACTAATTTCATGGATATAAGAGACAGTGGTTCTACAAGCCCTCTGCCTGAAGATATATGATTATTATCATCATTACTACTCCATATTTCCCCAGAAAGAAGGCTGAACCAAAGAGCTGAAATCACTTGACAAAATCTCTGTTGATGAAAACCGTTCCCCAAATCTCTGCAAAAGGCACAAATGCGTTAGAGACCTCATCTTACTAGCTCGCTATCATTTAAATGTATTGATAGTTTAATACTATCAGAATAAGATGAGGGCTGCATTGCTAATCAAAAAAGTTATAACCTAAGTAGGTTAGTAGGCAAACCTACTGCTTATAACCTAAGTAGGTTACTAGAAAAGATAAGGAGGCAAAGTTGGATTGAATGGTAAGAGAAGAGTAAACGGTCTGAAACAGTGTAATTGGAAACATTAAAAAGGGCCACATAGCTGGTTTGTGTTTCCTTGAGTGTGATGGTTTGGCCAGGGAGAAGTTACCTAGTGACGGTTTCTATCAAACTTCTATATGCAGATTTTTGGTATAGGAAAATAGGATATTCAATTTACTCTCTGAAATTTTCAGTTTTTATCAAAATGTTTTGGTTGTATAGACATAGTCACAATCTTATTATTTTTCCATAACTCTAAAATGTATTAAAAGACTCTGAAAACATTTTATTGAATGAAATCCCACTTCTTCAGTGAGCTGAGCCATTGAACAAAACTTACTTAGAATGTTGGGATAATTACTCAGAGATATTCTCTCACTAGTCAACCTAAAACTTTCATATAAATGCATACAAATTTAATTAGGAAATTCCTAGTCTCCTCTTTCAGGAAGCATTTCCTCTTCCAGGTGGAATTTTTTTTTTTCCTATAAGCAGATTATTTGGTTCTTTGGGAAAAGAACCCACATATTTTTCAGGGAGGAATATTCTTCATTTAATTCTTTTCTTTCTCTTTCTTTCCTTCCTTCCTTTTTTCCTTTCTCCCTTTCTCCCTTCCCTCTCTCCAATTCTTTCTTCCTCCCATTTTAAGGAAGAAAAGCATTATGTCCTACACCATAACAAACTTTACAAGATACTGATGCACAATGTACCTAAACATGAAATGGATGCACGTGAAAGTCACAAGTGTGGTTTCGAATTGGAAGAGAGGAGTCCTGCCAGAATTGTCTCTTATCCTGCAATTTGTTGATTTTTTTTTTCCTCTATCAAAGCACTTTTCTTGGCCAATTACAATCCATTTTGCAAGCGTAACTGCACATTAAGAAGTAAATATAGTAAAAAAAAAAAAAAAAAGTAAATCTAGTAAAGATATAAAGAGCAATGTAGGGCTCAGTTTTCAACCTCAGCAAGTAAATATAAGGAAATATGAAAACTCAGGTAGCAGAGTGTAACTTTTTAAATACTACGTGGACTAAAGTAGAACCTATGACTTTGGCAAGGGTTGAAAGAATTAAATTGTCCTCAAAAGTGAGCATGGATCCAATGATCATGTCGTTTCCTTGTTCACGTTCTTTTTCCTGAAAACAGACATTTTGGTGTCAACTTCTCTCTAAAAGCCAAAGCATTGCTATTGAACTGGAAATAAAGTCCAATCTTGTGTCTGAATTAGGAAAAGATTTGGACCTTGTGGGTGAGAAGATGTTCGGTGGCTTTAATTTCCTGCTTGATCTCCATTCTAGAGTGAGCTTCTCTCTCCAACTCTTGTCTTCTTCTTTTGGAGCCATGGCTGAAGGCAAGCATGGGTCCTCCTGAGCCATGGAACAGAGAAGTGTTTCCCTCAGCCTCCTTCCAGGTTCCCCGACCTCTCACAGGCCATACCCCTAAGAACTTTCACTGCCATTTCCACTCAGCTTGAGAGGACTCTTTCCCAAGGGGAAGAATTCCAACAACATCTCGGGGAAGCTGAGTGGAAGGACTATCAAAGAAACAGATTTCGGTTGCTCTTCTCAGCCATTCTTTATAATGGCCCCCGGCTACCAGAGAGGCTAACATCCTCTGAGCATTTAGCGGGGTCAGGCACTTGGCACCACAGGGATTCCACGTGGTTTCTTAGCAGAAGGTGGGAGTTGAGAAAACCTTTATCCTTAAACTTCCCATTGATGGGATTTGCTGTTTGCTCTCCCACACTCACAGGGGCAAATTGGACTCAATAATCTTTAATATTTAAAGGTATTAGATACTAATATAATAACACTGTCAAATGCAGTAAACGTCAACTTTATCTTTATTTATTTATTTATTTTGGCCACCCTGTACCTCATGTGGGATGTGGGATCTTAGTTCCCCAACCAGAGATGGAACCCATGCCCCCTGCATTGGACGTGCAAGGTCTTAACTACTGGACCACCAGGGAAGTCCCTTCAAATTTATTTTTAGATGTCTTCTTTACTCAGATTTGCAAGGAACCAGAGAATGTAAATCCCTTTTAAGAGAACATTATCTCTACTGTACAAGGAATCAAGTCACATTAACATTCACTGTAACTCTGCTGCTACCTGATAATAGAAGAAAAATGGTTTTAAAAGAATATTAATAAAAAATACGATTTCTTGCTCAGCTTAATTCTACATGCAGGATCTAACTTCTTATTCTATAATGGAAATGTTACTTTTATTTTGGTTTTCCTCCTTTAGAGAAAAAGAATTTTTACACTGTTTGTTCTTTCAGAGATTCCCAAATGTAAAGCATATTGATTAAATGTCAACCTTTACCCATCATAAAATAGCACATATACAGAAAAAAAAAAAAAAAAAAGAAATAGGATGAGGTTTTCTCAGTTTTTAAGGATATGTTTATTCTTAACTATAGTAATTTCTCTTGTGGATCTTGATTCTTGGTCTTAGAAAAGTAGATTTCGTAGAATTATAGGCTGGCAAAAACATCCTTTAGTTCATGTAGGCTTCTTAAAAAGATGCCTGTCTAGTATATCCTTCACAACTGGCAGAGGATGAGACTCCACACCCTTTCTTAGAAATACAATTCATAAGTCTCTAATCAGCAAGTTTTATTAAGAGGCTTACCTAAAAAACACACTCATCAAAAGACCAGTCTATTCTCATTTGGCTATTTTGAGGGGAAATAATAAGGTCGTTTAGCTTTGTTCCTTGCAAGTATTTGAATATTATTAAATGTCAACTACGGCCTTCTCCAGGTTACATGACCAACATTATTTTTGCTCACTTTGCCGTTCACAATTGCTTAGAGTCCAGAAAGAACTGAAGCATCCTTAGAGCGTAACACTGAATTTGAAAAAAGATACGTTATGAAATGATTTGTTGTTAGAAATTAGGCTGTTGCTGAGCTTATAGGATTTACTTATTCAGTCAACATGTCCAGAGTACTTAATATATATATGCCAGGCATTTCGCAAGACTCTAGGCATAAAATGTCATAAGACAGTTGTACAGCAAAAAAATTACACTAGAATCTGGTAAATACTATAACAGAAATTTATATAACATGCTATGAGAACATAGGGAGAGAGCTCAGTCCAGAAGAGCTGAACATATTTTCACACAGCAAGTGACATTTGAAATCAAGTGGTGGCTCTCCCCAAGAACTGAGCCTCACAGGCAAAGGCAGAGATTTCTGAAGTATCATAGTTAATAAGAAGTAATTCAATGAGAGTGAAACATAGGCCATGCATGTAGAAATTTTGGGAGTTGGGACCAAAAGTTTATAATGAAGGCTTGAGCTGCGGGTTATATACATTGCAAAGCATTTGGACTTTTATCATGTTGGTTCAATAATGTATGTATTCATTCAAAAAAGTCTTTGAACACATATGTACTGAGTACATACTATGTGGTGGTAATATAGTAAATACTGGAGGCATAGAAGTGAATAAAATAAAAATCCGTGTTGTTTAAGTGTTTATATGTTATGGGTGAAGACAGTAACTAGTCAAGTAAGCAATCGATATAATTTTAAAACAATAGTGTTAATAGATTTGTAGTAATAATGTGTTTTTTAGATATTGTAAGTGTTATAAAGAAAATTAAAATACTGTAAGGAGAAAGGAACTGATGTGAAGTGGAAAGAGTGGGTAGGGAAGTTTCTTAAGAAAGGTAACACCTAAAAGTTTATCAGTTTGAAGGGAAGTAGTGAGCCTTGTAAAGGTTCTGAATAAAAAGTATTGAGGGCAAAGGAAAGAACAAGTTCAGGGACCGTGAAATGAATTTCTTAGATGTTGAGAGACCGTCAGTGAAATTGAAGTAGGATGAGCCTTGGAGGATGTGGCCCTAACACACATTCAGAAACCCTGTCATTAACAAGAAGATGAATGAAAATATATTCTTCTTTATTAGGAAAAAAAAGCTTTACATAACAGAATTAAAATCCTTTCAAATTGTTAACTCTAAATTCCTTTTTATACTCATTGCCTCTCACCTAGAATGCAAGCTTTGGGATATGGGTAATTTTAGAAAAGACCAATTTAAATATTGAACATTTGCCTACATTTTCATATCTTAAAGCTCATAAATGTTCGTGGCCAGTATGGGAGAATGTTCCCCATGTTGACCTGGGAAAACTAAGCTTTCATGGAAATTGTTCATGAGGACAATTGCAGAAGAAATCTTGACAAGGTAAATAATGGCAACTCAGAGTTCAGTACATTCTGGGGTTTCCCATTCTTTTGTTTTCCCTATGAAAAAATGCCGCTCCTCTCACTGTCATTCTAAGCATGTGTTATTAAGTCTTGATGCTAAAAGACAGAGTGTTATTGGGAGATGGGATTTTTAAGGGTTGTTTCTGACAGCAGCTTAAAGTTTGCCTCTGTGCTCTGAATGGGATTTAGCTTCAATTTATGCTCTTGCTCATGTACCGTTGGAGACGTGACAAAGACAAATAGATTGACTAAAGGGACATCAGGGGCCAAGATGAGTTACCAAAGGAAGCATCTTTAGTTTCCCAGGCTCACAGCAGATTTTCAAGGCAAAAGAGAGTTTCACTCGCTACGTTCTCAGAGCTTTCCTTTATAACAAGGACACTTGCTTTCTCCGTCCTGATTCTTTGTTGTTTTGAAATTCAGGTGCAGGGGACAATATTTACCATGTTAAATGTCCTCAGATTTGCACTGCCTTTGATTCTATGACTAACCTTCTCTTCTGTCACCTGACATTTGCCAATGAATTTCTGTTCATAACTAAAGCCTTAGACAAAGACTTGATAGATCTTCCCCACAAGAGCACCCTATCCTGAGTAAAACAAGCGACGGTTTCCCGTATGTTTTTTGAAGTGACACACACCAGCTGTTTAATTACAGTGTGTCTTAAGAGAAGAGTTTGAAACTTCAGATTCAGGGAAAATGCCTTCTTTTTCTAGAGTAAAGCAACTCCCCAGAATTCCCATGGCCTCCCCATATGCTCAAAGCAGGGAAAGACGTATCCCTGCTTCCTTGTACTAGCACAGATAAACAAGGAAAAGGAATAGTAGGAGGTGTGTTAGAAACCAATTCAGGAGTGAGTAAGGAGACGACGGCGGCATGTCGACTCTTGCGTGTCAGTGTTTCACGTCAGTTTATGTTGAGTTCAGCCAAACCTCTTCTCTTCCCACTCCAACGGCAAGCTATAAATCTCATCTCAGCACCTTAATTCTGGATAATTCTGCAAGCACTTTATCAATAAACGTAGACAAATCTATATTTGTGTTTTATGAGTTGGTTGAGTTTACACTGTCGTAGGAGAGTTATAGCCACTGACGGTTTAAAATATTTGCTTTGGAAATAGCAGAGTTTGAAGAACTCAAGTTCTCACTGACAAGGAGCAGAAGAGGACGAATGGGGGAGGAGTCAAAGAGAGCCAGTTTGCTCTGTTCCAGACACTTCGCTACTCTTTGTCCTTCCCACGGTCCTTCAGCCTGAAAATGAGATAGATGCCTGCCTGTCGGGGGAATGAACTTGAGGTTTAAGATGGAAAGTGTGGCATTATTTTTCTACTAAGAAAGTATTTTGAATTCGCCTTTAAAATTTTAATTAGATAAATAGAAAAACTAAGAGAGAGTTGGACTTAACCAGTCTGTGGGACAAAAGCATCCCCTAAAGAACTGTTAACCTCCTTAACAACAATAGAGAGGAGAGGAAAACTGTGAAAGCACTCTTTTTTTTTTAATATATATATATATATATATATATAAATTTATTTATTTTTGGCTGCGTGGGGTCTTCATTGCCGCATGCAGGTTTTCTCTAGTTGCAGTGTGCGGGCCTCTCATTGCGGTGGCTTCTCTTGTTGCAGAGCACGGGCTGTAGGCGCACGGGCTTCAGTAGTTGTGGCTCACGGGCTCTAGAGCGCAGGCTCAGTAGATGTGGTGCACGGGCTTAGTTGCTCCGCGGCACATGGGATCTTCCCGGACCAGGGCTCGAACCCGTGTCCCCTGCATTAGCATGTGGATTCTT